>LR751918.1:0-76838 GCA_902729485.2 Mus minutoides | reverse complement strand
TTACATGAACATATGAGAAGATTTTCCTGGACATGATATATCATTATGAGCACTCAGTGTTTAGTGCAGTTAGTCTTAGCAAAGCCTTCACCTCACCAACATCAAACATCTGTGTGGGTCTTAGAGCTTTTCAGTACTTGATCCCAGTTCACTCATTTTTTTTCAGCAGAGAGAGAGAGAGAGAGAGAGAGAGAGAGAGAGAGAGAGCCCAAGACCTAACACTATTACTGAGGCTATGGAGAGCACAAAAAGGGACCTAGCATGACTGCCCACCAAAAGTCCCAACAAGCAGCTGAAAGAATCAGAAGCAGATATTTGCACCCAACGATTGGATAAAAGCTGATGAGCCCTGTGGTTGAATTAGGGGAGAGCTGGAAGAAGATGAGGAGCAGGGCAACCCTTTAGGAGGATCAACAGTCTTAATTAACCTGGACCCCATAAGATCTCTAAGATATTGGACTGCCAACCAGGCAGCATACACCACCTGATACACCCCCAAACATATACAGCAAAGGACTGCAGGGTCTGGGAAAGTCAGATAAGATGCACCTAACCCTCAAGAGACTGGAGGCACCAAGGAGTTTAGAGGTCTGGTGGGGTGGGGGTGGTGGGTAGACACATGCTCATGGAGACAGGGGGGTAGGGAGGAGGTATGGGAAGTGGTATGGGGGAAGACCGAGAAGGGAATAAAATCTGGAATTTAAAATAAATAGAAAGAAACATAAAGAATAAAAGAATATGTGTGTGAGTTAATTAATTAATTTCTTAATTAAAAACAAGGATATAGTTTGAAAAAGAGCAAAGGAGGCTATATGGAAATGTTTAAAAAGAGGAAAATAAATGGGAATGATGAAATTAGATTACAATTTCTGAAAAAAAAAATTAAAGACTAGGCACTTTTAAAATTAGATTTAAGGATCCATACATTATTTCCATCATTTAAAATTATACTGCTATGTTTAAGTCAGATAATACATAATCACAGAAGCTAATGTGAGGATGAAAGCTGCGGGCACAGGAAAAGATGAACTGGTCTAAGAAAGACAACATTCGTGAGGGGAATGCCCAGACACAACAGCTTTGAGCAATGACCATGTGCAGGGTTTGTCATCTGAATGTACAAAGAGGCCACAGTGGGTTTAAGAATTTGGGATAACTCTAATCTGAAGCAAATAGATAAACAATAAGGGAATGAATATACTAAAGGATAAGGCTTGGTGTGGTTACTTCAATCTTAAGGCAGCCACTCATTTGTTAGGGCTTGAATGCCATTTAAGGTTAAGCAAAGGGGGCTGATGTGTTTGTTCTCTTCTGTTGTTTGTTTTTCTTTCTCTCTTTTCTTTCTTTTCCTCTTTCTTTCTTTCTTTCTTTCTTTCTTTCTTTCTTTCTTTCTTTCTTTCTTTCTTTCTTTCTTTTTGGTTCCTTCCATGTTGCAAATCCAAACTAATGGCTTGGAAACCTATTATTTAATATACCAAGCAGCTACCATTACCTTCTGTAATCTTAGATGAGACACTGGCTTTGGGGAGGGGTTGATTTTTGTGATTCTACAATCTACGTGTTGTTTTTGGTTTGGGAGCTTAAAACTTGCTCACCCAGTAGAATCAGCGTGGCAATGTACGCTGCAGAGTCTGTGCTGTATCCCTGGCTGCTCAGTTTACTCTTCAGAACAATAAAATTTCTCTTGTTAAGAAAACTTGGCAGTACTGAGTATTTCATATTGTTGTTCTACCTATAGGGTTGCAGACCCCTTCAGCATCTTGGGTACTTTCTCTAGCTACTCCATTGGGGGCCCTGTGTTCCTATAGATGACTGTGAACATCAGTCTTGCAAACTTTATATGCCCCAGTAGAGGGGAACTCCAGGGCCAAGAAGTGCGAGTGGGTGGGTAGGGGAGTAGGGCAGGGGGAGGGTATAGGGTACTATCAGGATAGCATTTGAAAGTTAATAAAGAAAATATCTAATAAAAAAAAAGATTTAAAAAAAAAAAGAAAGAAAAAAAACTTGGCGTGTCCTTGCCATAATTTATAAGTGACCTGGAGTATTGATATACCAGCAATATACGGTGTTTCATCTCTTTGTAAATTTAGTATACTTCTTTTACTTTCATAGTGCACAACTACCACCACTGTAAACACCAACAATAAACCTCTGTTCAACACCGATACTTTGAGACCTACCAGACCTTAACAACACATGTGGTCTGACTGGAGGACCCCCTGCATCCAAAGGTTGAGATGAAAGGCTTGTACCACTATATTTAGCTAATGT
Source organism: Mus minutoides (assembly GCA_902729485.2). Taxonomy (NCBI): domain Eukaryota; kingdom Metazoa; phylum Chordata; class Mammalia; order Rodentia; family Muridae; genus Mus; species Mus minutoides. Next base: position 74,567 of record LR751918.1, on the reverse strand, counting down.
AAGTTTTGAATGTCTGACAAGGCAAAGGTTCAACAAAATCAAATACCTAAACAATCCCTCAAACAACAGGTTTTCCTTAGACCACAATATTTCAAACAGCAAGTCTTTCCTTAGCTTACAATATTTCTCTGGTTAGAGTCAAAACAATCTTCTCTACAAAGATAATATTTTATTCTTTTTATGTCATCATGAAGCTGCTTCTGCTAGAAGCTTGCCTCTCAAGTACTCTTAATGTCACTCGGCACTTAACAGAATTCGTGTTTCCGAGTTAGCTGGCAGTCATGTTCCATTTTCACAACCTCTTTATTAATAATCACTATGTATCTCAAGAGACAACTCCTCATACCTGTGTTTTTAAAAAGCTAATGGCTTTTTCATCTACTGCACAAGCAAGTCATTTAGGAGAGAAAAACCTATTGGATTGTTTCAGCCACTTTAAATTAAATTGAAAAGCCTTTATGTGAAGCACAAATGAATATGTTATGAAAGATTCAGAAACACAGGCACCAAATGTGGGCTAATTTGAAGAAATGGAAATTCCCTTTGTTTTCATTCATCAGATTTAATTCTACCTACTTTTTGCTTTTCAGCCTGATGATTTTATAATTTCTCATTCTATATATTTCACATTATTTTCTTTATATTACTAAAGTAATTTTTCATTTGGTAATACCAATAAGTGAAACTATGCAATATGTGATTACTATAAAATCAGTTCATTACTTGATAAAATTAGAGCTATTTTACAATATGCCAGGTCAATGATTTAGATTCTTCTTTCAGCATCTATATTTCTTAAGTCCCAACTGAAAGAAGAATATTAAAATCAACTTGCTTCCTCTGATAAGTATTTATTTTACATTTTTAGAATCATTACTTTTTGATTGTTCCCAAAATTGGGTGGCACATAAAATTGCAACCATGAGTAAAGTAAAATCTCTAATATTTAAAACTTGTGATTTTTATGTTTTATAAAATAATTATTAATATCTTTATCCATAATAGTAATATTTACAGCTATAACAACCACAGCACTGACATATTGTCTTACATATTAAAAAATCTTCTGAGTATTATAAACCTAACTATGAAATAGTGCTTCATTGTGTGTGTTCTCCTTAAAAACCTTCTACTGTATTCAGATCATGGAGGTTCCACCATTACAAATTTCAAACAGCCTATAGAACTATATTAATAAAAATAGCACTGCATTGGCAAAAAGAAAACCACATGCTAATCAACATAATCAAATTGTAGACCCACACATAAGTCCAAATATTATGGAATCCTGATTTGTTTTATAAAGAAGCAATAAATAAACACTGGACAGCACCTTCAAGAGACAAGATAGTTCTCATCAAACTGGAGAGCTTCATGTAGAAAATGCATACTTCTAGATGGCAAAGGACAGCATCATTTAGTGAATATAGCAGGCTATAGAATTCAAAAACATTTTTACCACTTACATATTAAGTAAAGTATTTAAAATATATAAACAATTTAAAAACCTGAGCATCAAAAAACTAATAATCCAATTAAATATGGGGTTGAAATGTATCCAGACTTGTCAAAAGAGGAACTATATTGATTGAAAAAGACGTAAGAAATATTCACCATACTTAGTTACCACAGAAATGCATGCAAAACTTCTTTGAGGTTTCAAACTTCAATGGTTAGAATCAATAAATCAAATAGTCAAGCTGATGATGATATAGTGTAGAGGAATGGGTCACTATCCATTTATGGTAGTAATATAAACTTCTGTAGACACTATGGAACTCAGATTGGTGGTTCCCCAGGTAAGTGAGGCTACATCCACATCAAGTAGAGCTATAACACTCATGGACCTATACACAAGTGACACCACATTAGCACACTGACATTTGCTCTTCCTTGTTTATTGCTGCTGTATTATTAATAGCCAAACATTGTAAACAGAGAGATTTCTATTGACAGATGACTAGATAAATAATATATGGTATATTTAAACAATGGCGTCTTTTTTTATTGTTGTTTCAACCTTTTGTTTTACTTGACTCTTATTTTATTTATTACGTGTTTTTTTATTTTATTCATATATAAATTAATATATTGGTTCAGTCATATATATTTAACTTAGAGGGCCTTTGCGTATATATTAAGCCTCCCAGTTTATTATTTTTATGGCATACCTGAGTATGTGAATGAGTGGGTTTCTGTCTAATATGTTTCTTGTTCCTATTCCTTAGCTCTTTTCCATATTTGTTTTCTTTCAATGTCTTAGATTTGATTAGTATTATTATATTTCATTGTACTATATGTTAGAACCACTTTGGTTTATTATGAAAGATAAAAATGGACTGGACTCACAAAGAAAAGGAGGTGGAGAGAAAATTGAATGATTAGGGGGAGAAGAAACTTTCATCAGCATATATTATATCTGAAAAGAGATTTTTTTTCTCACAAATACATCAAATCTATTATAAATATAAATTTCAAAGTTGGTATAACATCTTTTATGGTGAATCTTCCAAAAAGAATCTAAAACATATATTCTTCCTCTTCCTGTTCTCAAATTCTGTCCTTTTTACTCTCTCATCAATCTATCTCAGTCTGTCTGTCTGTCTGTCTGTCTGTCTATCTGTCAGTGTGTGTGTGTGTGTGTGTGTGTGTGTGTGTGTGTGTGTGTGTTATCTTTTTGTAGAATAGACCTGGCTAAACTATTACTAGGCATTTATTGAGAGGCTTCTGCTCTTGAGTAATACAATCTTCTCTGTCATTATCCAGCCCCTTATGAAAACCTTTATTTTTCATTCCTTACATATAATCTTTTGTTAGCAATTATAATTTTATGTATGCATTCATAGCCCTTTGATGCATTTAAACTATTTGATTGTTTACTCTCATGTTTGGTTTAGATGTTACAAAATAATCTTAAAGCTAACATGCCTAAAATTAAATATGAGTTCTCTGATTACAACTAATAACCTTCTCCTGTTCAGCCTTAATAAAGGGGCCAATAATTACAGTCATCTGATCCATCTTTGCTTACCAGTCATTATAATTTTCCAATACCAATTGTGTACTAAAAATTCTTTATTGAACTTGTAATCATCATAGCCCATACTAATAAGACATAATAATGCTGCTGAGACATCTTAAAACCTTCCTAGAAACTGAATGCATCTACATATTTTTATCGAATCATCCATGTCCTACAGAAAATGATTAATAAATGTTATATTCAAATTAAAACAAAAAACTGACAAATACGAACAAAGAAACAAAAGCAGTGGTTGACTTTTTTTTTCAACATTTATTAGATATTTTCTTCATTTACATTTCAAATGTTATCCAGAAAGTTCCCTATATCCTCCCCCCTCCCGGCCCTGCTCCCCTACCCACCCTCTCCCACCCCTTGGCCCCGGCATTCCCCTGTATTGGGGCATATAAAGTCTGCATAACCAAGGGGCCTCTCTTCCCATTGATGGCCAACTAGGCCATCCTCTTCTATATATGCAGCTAGAGACACGAGCCCAGGGTGTACTAGTTAGTTCATGGTTATTCTTCCACCTATAGGGTTGAAGACACCTTCATCTCCTTGGGTACTTTCTCTAGCTCCTTCTTCCTTGGGAACCCTGTGTTCCATCTAATAGCTGACCGTGAGCTTCCACCTCCATGTTTGCCAGGCATTGGTATATTTTCCCCCGAGACCGCTANAACCGCCAGACTGATTTCCAGAGTGGTTGAACCACTTGCATTCCCACCAACAATGGAGGGGTGTTTCCCTTTTAAACATCACAGGCTCCAAAATAGTTTGTATCGTCTTTAGAAGCAATACTTCAACAGATTCACATTAGCCATTTAAAGTATCACTATAAACTAGAACCCCAAGTGATATTCAACAACCCTGACATACAGCAAATTGTTCTAGTTCCTCTGCATCCCATAGCCTATTTCATTACAGGGATGCATTCTATCCAGCCCATGACTATGTACTTTCCTAAATGTATTTATTCATTTCCTCATTATGTCTAAAAGCTACCACTGTTAATGGATACTTTTGTTTAACCCAAATTTCGAAACTCAAATATCTTTTCATTTCAAAGCAGAATTCTATGAAACCTGGGTTTATTCCTACTCTGTCTTATACTTCACTTCCAATCTCCTCTAGAACCTTTGACAGTCAAGCCACTGTCCCTTGCCCTTCAGTTTAACTAATCTTCCCAAATTGTTCTGAACAAATAACATGTGCTCATCTCCCAGGGAGTCATCTCTGCATGGAGGGGAGCAAAGTTCAGACCAGTCGAAGCAGCCCAGGTGGATGTCAATCTACTTTATTGACTGTGTCAAGATAACCAAGAAGGATGAGACACATTCAGGAATTAGATTGGAAAAAAAATGTTTTATCACAGAAAAGAGCAAGAAAGATCACTATCAATAGAGTAAAGAGTTCCCTTGTCCAGAGAATCTCACCCAGCAGAGAGCCTGCACCAGAACATGGCACTTGCACTGTAAAAAAATGATCAGACTACCTACCACTGGGTACACTTTTGCTTTCCATTCTGCCCTGCCTTGAGATAAGACCCTTACTCTACCTGACTCTAAATTAGAGGAACTATTGATGAAGACAGTTTTTGTTTCAGAAGTTGAAAATAAGCTATGGGGAATATATGTCTTAAAGCCGTGAGAATATCAAAAGACTCTGGTGAGCATAGCTCATGGTGATATCATGGGACATATATGTCTATCTGAACTGGGTACATGTTTCTGTCTGGAGTTTCTGAATATATAACATCCTATTTTCACTGTCCTGAGGATAATTGTGCTAGCTGATAACTCTGTAAGTATAGACAATTCTTTGTTGATGCTAATGCTGATCCTTACTTGCCTGAGTTCTTCAGATAGACAGGGCAGCAACATCTCGGCATAAAAATAAGTATGCCCCAGTGCCACATCAAGCCATATAACAAATGTGAAAATTGATGTTTCAGTTTATTTAACTAGTGTAGGGTTTGCTATTGCCAATGAATATCTAAATATGCTCTCTGCATCCTCTGGTCTTAGTATAGTTTTTTTTTGTTTGTTTGTTTTGTTTTGTTTTCTATGTATCTTCCAATGAGGACTCAACAGAAGCACAAGGAAACAGCCTCCACTAACACTGTTTTGCTTGTTTTAGGTTTTGTTTTGTTTTGTTTTGTTTTGTTTTTTTCTTATCAAGTGGAATCTTGATTCATCCTCTGCTGCCCAGACATGTAAGATTGGTGATGAAGGTAGTCTCTTGGCTATCTGGCTATAGCAATCCCCTTAATCCAGGGCACAGTACAGCTGAACAGTAGATTTCAGTGTTCTATACTTGGTTCTAGGTTTCACCTCTAATGTCTACTCTTTATTCCTTTCTCCTCTTCAAATAAGCTGATTTGTGTAGACTGGGTGTTTTAATTAGTTTTGGTTTTATTGCTGTGAAGGGACCTTGACCAAGGCAAGTCTTATATTGGGACATTTATTGGGGCTGGATTTCAGGTTCAGGGGTTCTGTCCTTTATCATCATGGCAAGAAGCATCACAGTGTACAGGCAGGTGCTGGAGCAGCTCACAGTGCTACATCTTGTTCCAAAGGCAAACAAGAGAAGACTGGCTTTCAGGCAGCTAGGGGGAGGGTTTCAATACCCAGTCCCACACGGACACATTTTTTTCTACTCTCCTGGGGTAAGAGTGTAGACTAATCTTCTTCATGAAGTTTCTAACATATCCTTTTGACCTCTCACAATCAAACCTGACACTACAGATTCTCACTTGCTACCTTATCTAGAGAGGATATTTTGGTGCCTGAAGTTCTTTTCAAACTGGTATTTACAGCATTTAATTCTTGGTGGATATACCTCACATTTTGACAGCTTTTAAAAGAAAAGAAAGTTTGTTGTTTATTTTCTTATGGTATTAAATTTAGTCAAAGAGATGCAAGGTGTTTTTTTTTTTTTTCCTAACATAAACTTTTTTGTCTTAGTATGTTGGCTTATTGAAGAAAAGATAAATTTACAATCTCATAAACACTTTGCAAATGATATATTAATACTAAAAAGAAACAAAAAAGACAGCTCCACTATGCAGAAGAAATATAGTATATTTTTATATTTGTATATCTATTTAATGGATATTTTAAAACATACATTATTTTAAGTATAGTTTCACATTTTAATTAATCTAGTACTTGACTTCAAGATATTACATTGTGGTGTTATATATAAAAGTGGTATTATTTTATTAGAAACAGCTCTTTCAACATAACTAGGAATATATATATGTATATGTTTCTGATGTTTGGGTTACTACCCCAACGCAACATCTTTTCTGTGAAGGTCACATGAAAAATTTTAGGAGTCATTTCTCCTCTTTCACCTCGTTGAGGCAAGGTATATAACATGATATTCCTGTCATTCTGTGTGTTATAAGGTATCTTACCTACAAATCTAGGAGATTCTCCCATCTCTGGCTCTAATCTTAAAAAGGAAATATTGGGATAACCGATATGAGACAACAACTTGAATGTTTATTATTTTACCTGTGTTCTGAGTATCAAATGAAAAGTTAAGACCTCGGTCTTAAATGATGTCTATTGACCACCATGAAGATATGTCTTTTATCTGTCTATCTGTCCATCTATGCATCTATCTATGTATCTATCTATGTATCTATATATGTATCTATCTGTGTATCTATCTGTGTATCTATCTGTGTATCTATGTATCTATCTATGTATCTATGTATCTATCTATCTATCTATCTATCTATCTATCTATCTATCTATCTATCTATCTAATCTGTTTATATATTTTCCTACCATCTATCGGCTTATCTGTCTATCCATCTATCATCTATGTTTGAGTATTTATATGTATGTATCTATCAATATATCTATATACTTAGTTTAATTAAGGTTAATCTTTTATAAATCTATTTTGTATTTTTGCCATTTTGAAGTAAATTAAAAGATAGAGCATGCAAATATAGTGATGGAGTAGTGCTTAAAGAAAATGTTGTTAATCACAAGAACCAGAAATTAGATTCCACAAGTCTAATAAGTTTAATATACTGCAAATGCATCTTAGTTCAGTTCCAAGTGATCCAACACCTTGTTCTAATCATTGTACCCTTTTCTAAGCAAATTCCTGCATATATATAAATATATTAATGAAAGTAATAAAATAGAATATATGCATATTCCTATATTTATATTATTATAACAAGAAAATACTTCATTTTAAATTCAATAGCATGTTTTGATATATCAATCCTATATTTTAGTAGATCACTGTTAAATAAGTTTTATAATTAGGTTGTCAACAACACTTTATATCCTCCAACTAAAAGCAAATGATAAAGTTTTAGAAACCCATGAAGCAAAAAGAGGCTAAAAAGAAAGCAAGGCACCAGGAAACTTCTATTCTCAGCCCTGTGTTCTTTAGGAATTTGCATGTCTTTATTCTAGTGTGTTGAGAGTGGACATACAAAACATACTTATACTCAACAAATGTGTGCTGCTGATGGATATGTGCACTAAGAACTGGCATGTGGTGAGGTTGGGTTTCTGTTCATGAACTGTAATTAACATAAGCTGCTTTTGATATGGGGCTTGTGTAATTACAAAGTACCAACTTACCTGGACTACAAAATAGTGAAGGCAGTGATTTATAGTAGTAGTTCAAAAGTTGTAAACCCTTTGGGAAATGAAAGACCCTTCACAGGAGTTGCATATCAGAAATTTATAGTACTATTCATAACAGTAGAAAATTACAGTTAGGAAATAGCAATGAAAATAATGTTTTAGCTGGGGGCACTACAATATAAGGAATGTATTAAATGGTTTCAGCGTTGTGAAGTTTGGGAAGCACTGTTCTGGGTTCAGAAAGGCTATAAGGTCTATTGGCTAGTATACAAAAATCAAGAAGCAGAATTATATTATTTGAATATCTTAGGAAAAATAGAATTATTTTATATCATGTATGTCAAATCTGTTATGGCCATAACATTTTCTTTTAAATGTTTTAAACTTTAAATATTTATGTTAAAAAAAAGTCAATGGATATATAGGTCAACCACACTACGTATACAGTTTTAATGTGGGCATATGCATGTTTCATATATTTGCATATGATCATCTTGTTCATGTATACATTATTATTTTATATATGTATATACAAGGTCAAAAGTCACTACCGTGTCTTTATTTCAGCCATGTCTCTACCTTATATTTTGAGAGGTTCTGTGACTAAAAATGTTGCTTACTGTTTTGACTGATGGACAATTTGATCTCAAGGACTTGGTCCTCTATGCCTCACCAGCTATGGGATTATATACATGCACATGGCTCCTGGTTGAACATATGTGCCTGAATCTCAGATCTACACATTTGCCCAGAGAGCACTTTATGCATAATCTCCTTAGACTCTCAGTGGTCTTTTGTCTATATGTGTCTATGTATGTATGTATGTATGTATGTATGTATGTATGTATGTATAGTGTCTGTGTGTGATTTAATATAGCATGATATTAATTTTACTTTCTTATTGTTTTGTTAATGTGTGACAGATTCTTGTTACACAAACCAAGATACCTCAAACTCATGGATAACCCTGACTTCAGCCTCCTGGACTCTAGATTTAGAAATGTGCATCATTATTTCCAAATATACAACCTGAATAGTAGTTTAATAAAGTTCCATTAAACAATTTTATCTTCTGAATAGTGAACTTAGATATTGCTTTATAAGTTAATAAAACATAATTCACATATGAGGATATAACTGTACAATATACCAATTGTTAATCTATTTGTAGTAAGTATTTTTATAGTAAGCATCTCTAAATACTCAAGTAATCAGGTTCTTATACTTTCATTTTTATTGCATAAATCTAAAATTCTTAAGATGCTTCATTAACAGATATAATGTAATAATGATTGTATAACAGACATTGAGATACAGGTTTATAACTTAAGGTGTCTTCTTAATAGTCATAAAATAAGGTTTTTATTTATTTCTAAGGCTAGTTACATTACCTAAGGTATTCAAATTACTCAAGTGCAGCTCTTAAAGAATGCTGCAGAAGTCACATGAAGAATACAAATTATTGAACTTTATTTCTAAATTTTAATAATGCTGTCAAAATATTGTAGTTTTTTTTTCCTAAATATGCCATAAACAAGAAGGCTTTATGGTGTGAGGCTTGGTGGCATACACCTTTAATCCCAGCACTCAGGAGGCAGAGACAGATAGATTTCTGAGTTCAAGGCCAGCCTGGTCTACAGAGTGAGTTCCAGGAGAGCCAGGGCTATACAGAGAAACCCTGAAAAAAAAGTGGGGGGGGGGGCTTACATACCAGAGTAAAAACTTTTTTGTAAAACACTTGCATCCAGAAATATAGTATTTTCACACACTTAGGTGTTGGTTGATAAAATTATTAAAACCTGCTTTTTTATACTGAAAAATATATCTTACAATACTACACGGCTCTGTATCTTTACCCAAAAATATGGCTATGTTCCCGTGAGAACTACTTTGGTTCATTTTCTTTTTTTTTTTTTTTGGAAATTTTCTTTATTTACATTTCAAATGTTATCCACTTTCAGGGTCCCACTCTTGAAACTCCCCATCCTTTCCTCCACCTGCTTCTATGAGGATGTTCCCCCACCCACCCACACTTGCATCCCGACCCTGGCATTCCCCTCCCTACACTGTAGCATCGAGCCTTCACAGGACCAAGGGTCTCTACTCTCTTTGATGCCAACAAGGCCATCCTCTGCCACATATGCAACTGGAGTCATGGGTCCCTCTATGTGTACTCTTTGGTTGGTGGTTTAGTCCATGGGTGCTTTAGTGTTTTCTTTTGATGGTCAGTGGACTCTATTGTATCTAGATGTGTGGTGACACAGAACATTCTAGAAGATCCCATTAGATGAAGCCTCTATTAGCAGGATGTCATGCTCATTCCAGTCAGAAAGTAAAAGGGGAGGGAGGGGGGAAAGAGAGAGAGAGAGAGAGAGAGAGAGAGAGAGAGAGAGGAGGGGAGGAGAGAAGAGGAGAAAGGAGAGGAGGGAGAGGAGAGAAGAAATAAGAGGAGGGAAAGAAGGGAGAAGGAAAGGAGAAAGATAAAGAGAAGAAGGATTGAGGACAGAAGGAGAGGAAATAAGGGAGAGAGAAGAGGAAGGAAATGGAGGAAAGAGCAGAATATTTTAAAGAAATGAGCCCCTTAATGGCATTTCTGTATACCTATTTGATTCATATTGGCTCATTCTTATTTCAATAGTTATTTATGTTCAGAAATTGATAGATATGTTTAATGTGTCTGAGTCATAATAATCTTATCTATCCTACAGGCTTCTTCTCTAGACCTTGGTGCATTTGGTACCTAGCAATTATTATCCACGATATGGGAGGATAATTCAGAAGAAAAATGTAACACGCCAGGTTTATTCTGCAGAATGAACTACATTGTCCATCTCATTTTATTCTATTCATTGATATCCTAATACTCCATTAGAGTTAGAACTCATGTTTTCTCTCTCTGTTTACAAAAACAATGATAAACTATACCATTCAAAAAATTAAGAACACATAAATACCAAACATTTCTTCCTTACCAATTACAATTTGTTCTTTCCTATGTCTTTCCTCGAGAGAATCAGTTTTCATGTTTATATTGAACCAATCTTGTCTCTTTTAATATTCTAATATTTTGCTCAATTAACAATGTTGGCATTCCTGACCTCAAGTTCTGAATTATTAATTAAATTTATTTGTTGACAATTTTATACTTGTACATAATGCATTTGTTTATTCTCACACTTACTATCTCTTATCTTCCTCTTGCTTCTTCAACTCTAAGTCCATCCACCCTAAAAGTCACCTTTTCTCATTAATGTACTTTAGTTTTGCTTTGTGCACCCTTGGTTTAACTAGAAGCATTTATGTAACAATAGGTTTGTAACTATCAATTAGAGCCTAATTGAATTGTTCACAAGAATGCAAATTAAGAAATTGACCCATGTCTTTTAGAATCTATCATTATATTGCATAACTATATTGGATTATAATCTATAACAATTTATAGAATCTATCTATATTATTACTAGTTTACAAAGGGAAATTGGGACATTATTAGCCTCTCCCTTAGCCATGACTCTTCAAATTCTTCAGCAGAATTGGCATTGGTAACTAGATTTAATGTGTTTTCATTTTTCTTCAAGTGGCTATATCATATCCATAAAATGCATTTCACAGTTGTAATCTCATTAAGGTTTTATATTCTTCTTGTCCTCACTTCAGTGGTATTGCCCAGTCTTGAGTCAAAGTGAGAGAGGGATTCAAATACCTATGTTACAGTTGAATATTTAATATGCCATGTATTCTTAACATGTTGGACATCCATGAATTGCTTCATGAAAAGTAAATAAATAAATAAATAAATGTTAAATATACTGATAAGCAAACAATAAATAAAATGAACTTCAATTCCAATAAGATAGCACATATTTACCCATATTTCTTCATGTTAGTAATGTATTAGTGGGGACATTTTGACTTGTCATTTAGTAGTATAGTGTAAAGTTTATTGTATTATAAACTGGTTCAAACTGATTAAGACTATTGAGACAATTTCTCTGTAAGCAGCCTGAAGTTTGGTACTGAGAAAACTAGCATGCATAGTTGGATTTTTAATTAATTTCCAACTACATACCTTCTGTATTTTGAATTTATAGTATGTGGTACTTTCAGCCATAGGGTCTTTTCCTTTTTCCAGTAGAAAAGAGTAATAAAAGTATATGTCTATAGAGGTTCTATCTGCCTTTTGTTGGGTATTTTGACTGATGTCATCTTTGTTGGGCCCTGGGAATCTCTTGGTTTCCTGTCATGACACAGAGTAGGGGAACACTAGGCCACTGAGGCAGGAGTGGGTGGGTGGGAGGGGGAGCACCCTCATAGAGACAGGGGAGGGGGAAAATAACGGGGGCTTGCGGAGGGGAAAAATTGTGATAATTAAAAATACCAGTCATGTTTTTCAGTTTAAAAAAAAAAAACAATGTGTATGTCAATTTTGGAACCTCTGTGGTTTTCTGGCCAAAAAACTCTACACAGCTATCCAACACCTTGGTAGTGACACTTTTCTTTACTGCTTCATGGTTTCTGTCAAAAGGCCTATCCCGAAATACAAGATAGCTCTCTTCTAAATTGGTTTGTAAATTATATATCTAACTGAGTTACTCGATGCTAGATTTCCATATGGCTTTTTCTTATACCTTTTCTTTGTAATACTACCCCCAACCACTCATTCACTAGTTTCCTCTCTAATTAAAAAAAATGTGTGGATGTGGTAGCACTCTTAATAGAAGCAGGGTGAGGGAGGATGGGATAGAGTGTTTCTGTAGGGGAAACCATGTGAAATGTAAAGAAATAAAATATCAAATAAAAAAAGAAAATATCCAATGGGCAACCAGAGTTCTCACTCTTTTTTCCATTGCACTTATGTTCCAACATCTCCTATCTCTTAAAGTAATAGAATAATTTATCAGATTGAGGCTTAACTATGTGTGTGTGTGTGTGTGTGTGTGTGTGTGTGTGTGTTATACATATAATAAAATATATAGTAACATATATGTTAGAATTATGTAGACAATTATAGAAAAAATAGTACTAGTATTTTTTTTTTACTATTTTTATTTGTGGGTTTACGTTTAATAAATAAGTGATATATTTTGAAATATTGTCATCATTAACTGAAAATATGACTTTTAAAGTATATTTATAAAGTATGCTTATATATGTTCTCCATAGGTCATATCATGATGAAACATGAAGAGTGATTGTCTAATAGCTTTTTTTATTGATAATTGTAATTCAATTAAATTCACATTAGAAAAAAAACTACTAATCAGAGTATTTCCTTATTATTACTTATCAGACTGTCTTTCTGTATCAAATATACATTGCTTATACCTGGTCTCATATATTCCTTCTTCTTTTTCAACATACACTTTCCATGATACAAATAAAAAACAACCTGACTCTGTTCTCTGCTTTAGGTGCTGGTTGTGAATTTATAGCTTCAAGATTTCTTTTCACAAACAAGGCAACCTAATTTGTTTTTATTTAATATATGCTTATTGTACTGGCTGGTTTTGTGCTTCAACTTGACACAGGCTGGAGTTATCACAGAGAAAGGAGCATCAGTTGGGGAAGTGCCTCCATGAGATCCAGCTGTGGGGCATTTTCTTAATTAGTGATCAAGGGGAAAAGCCCCTTGTGGGTGGGACCATCCCTGGGCTGGTAATCTCAGGTTCTATAAAAGAGCAGGCTGAGCAAGCCAGGGGAAGCAAGCCAGTAAAAAACATCCCTCATGGCTTCTGTATCAGCTCCTGTTTCCTGACCTGCTTGAGTTCCAGTCCTGACTTCCTTTGGTGATGAACAGTGGTATGGAAGAATAAGCTGAATAAACCCTTTCCTCTCCAACTGCTTCTTGGTCATGATGTTTGTTCAGGAATATAAACCCTGACTAAGACACTTATATATCTAAAGATATTTTTATAAGCAAAGTAATTTGGTTCATAAGAATATTTTGTAATTTGGTATATACTTGTAATAGGACAGAAAGCTCAATGTATTATTTAAATAAGTAATGTTTATGTTTTTACATTTGTGAAGCTCTGTCACTGTAGTATATATTGAAAATTGTATACTTATTTTATGACTATTTTGATCACCTTTAGTAGGAATACATCTATTAAAATATTTTATTTATTGTATATGTGACATCACATTTCCTACTACCTATATAAGTAGATTGAGAGATAACTTTATGAAACAAATGTGTTACCTTAAAATATTGGTTTAAAGATATGGAACTTACATATCTAATATTTGTTCACTCTTATCTTTCATTGAAGCTGGGATCTTAACTCAAAAAGAAAATGTTATTGCAAATTTTGTGTCGAAAAACATGTCAGGTATACGAAGTTTTTCCTGATAAATTGGATTCTTTATTTTTATAGCACGTATATAGCATGCCATTTTTCTCTCCAACTGACATCATTTGCAACAGATATTCTATTTTTTATTTTGCTTTTGGTTCTCCTCTCTTCTTCCTTTATACCCATAAAAGAGTTTTCCAAGTCAATGACTCATGAAACTAAAGTGTCTACTTCTGATCTAACATACGATTTTCCTGTGTAGTCTGGCCAATTTAGTATTCATTTCCTACAAATCCTTAGAAGAAGTCATTTTGCACACTTGAATATTATACGTTTCAGTTGTCTGTTGGCATACCTGGCAGTCTTACTTTCATCGTGGAATGTAATTTGTTCCTGAGCATTAGCTCTTGAATTTTATTTTCAATATATTGGCATAGTTTCAATATCCAAGCCAAACTTTGCTCACCCACCCACACAGTCAAGGAAATAAATAAATGACATTTGAAATTTGAAATGACATTGAAATAAGAAGAAATACAGCTCACTGTTACTACTAGTGCTATGTTCGTTCATTCTAAATTTATAAGAGGATTTGTTCTTGACAAAGATATCAATGTATATTTGGCATAACAAAATATGGTTCTGACATAACATCATAGTCACCTTTTTACATTTTATAGTATATGCTGAAATATGTAATTTCATATGGCTCATCGAACAGTATAGACCCAGCCAAAATAAATATGTATAGATTTTTTCTCATTTTAGAAATTTGTATATTTTTTTTCTATTACGTGAATGTCACAAATATATCTTGTTCCTTATTCCTTTCATCCTCATCCTGACCCATACCCTTCTTTCCTTGAAGTCCCACCCTTAAGATAGCTTCCCTTCATTACCACCTGTTTTTCTCCTTTAAAAGGGAAAGCCCCGTTTGGTACCACCTCACCCTGGGATATCTAGTCCCAGTAGTCTTAAACATACCCTCTCTCTCTGAAGCCCAACTAGGTAGTCCAGTTAAGGTAAGGGTATGCAATGGCAGACAACAGAGTCTGAGACAGACCCAAATGAAGACCAAGCTGCACATCTGGTACAGATATTTAGCAAACGAGGTCCAGCTCCTGCATGGTCTTTGTTGGTGGTTCAGTCACGGCGAACTCCATGGGCCCGTGTTAGTTCATTCTGTAGGTCTTCATAGGATGTCCTTGACCCCTCCAGCTTTCTCGGTTCTATACCCAACTCTTCCACAAGATTCCAAAGAGCTCAACCTGTTGTTTGGCTGTAGGTTTCTGCATCTATTTTCATCAGATGCTGGATTAAACACTCAGTAGACAGGTATGCTAGGCTCCAGTCTCCAACCATAGCTTAGTAACATTAATAGTGTTAGGGATTTGCTATATTATATGGGATGTGTTTCAAGTTGAGACAGTCGTTGGCTGGCCATTTCCTCAATCTCTGCTCCATCCTTATCCCTGTGCATCTTGTAGGAAGGGCAAATTTTGGATTGAAGGTTTTGTAGGTGAGTTGGTGTCACCCTCCCTCCACTGGAATCTCACCTGAACATCTGAGGTAGCCAATTCAGTCTCCATATCTCCTGCTCATAGTAATCTCAGCTACGATCACTGCTATGGGATCCCCAGAACCAGGCTTTTCTCAGGTTTCTGGGTACTCCAAGAGATGTGCCCTATTGATTGTCATTCCCTCTCCCTCACTCCCTGTCCCCACACCTGGTCCCCAACCTGGTTCCCTCTATCCACCCACCTCTAATGAATACATTGTTTCCTCTTCTGAGTGAGATTCACACATCCTCTTTTGGGCCCTTTTTATTATTTCATACCATTGGGCCACCAATAGTAAGAGCAGGGACCAAGTGAAATATAAGAACTCTGGTCCAACCATAGACAATGAGAAAAAATAAATATGATGACTTGGAGGATATTCACCCTGAGAACTGCAGCCAAACTGACAAACATGTATCTGCAGCAGAAGACTAAAGAGAGGTGACTTATGCCTAACCATGCCAAGAGATCTTCATGGAGAACATGGATTTACTTCCCTCCAATACTCTTCAGGGCATATCTATACAGACCTATGTGTATGCCACCTCATATTATCCAAAGAGGACAACCAAGATAGAAAGAGGACAGCCAAGCTAGCAATGAGGTGTGCAGGTTTCTTCAGCAAGTGAGGTGTCATGAATGAAGTTTTCATGTTCTTCAACTCAAATCATTAGCTTTGAGCTCCAAGGAACTCAAATATAGAGAAGCTAGTTAACTGCAAAGGAACTCTGGAGGTCATAAACATCACTCAGCAAATTTGTGATTCCTTGTGATTAGTTCATTCACTCACTAGTGTACCTGTCAGGTGAGAGTAGATCACTCTTTCTATAAACTCACATTTGCATAGTAAGACAAAGTTCACATCATTTACTGAAAGAGGGAAGCTGCACAAACTGAACTCTTGTTAGATATTAACAGTGCAATCCTTAACCTTGACTGTCAGGTTGATGGGTTTTAGAATCACCTAAGAGATACACCTGTACGTATGTCTGCAGAGCTCCTCCCCAAGTGTTTATCTGAAGTGGAAATACATACTATCAATACAGGTGTTACCATTTTTTGGAGCAGGGACTTAGATTAAATAAAAAGTAAAAATTAAGTGAAAAAATATTTATTTTTAAATTTCATTTTATGGTTAGGATTAAAAAGAGGCTATTGCCTGTTCAGATAAAAGAATATTTTAGAAGTTTACATACAATTATTGAACAAATAAGAAAAATGGATGTACTTGAAATGCAAGCCCTAAATTATTTGAATCATGCTAATAAGACTCAAAAAAGTAAAATAAATTGTCAATTTTTTTTTCTAATGAGGACACACTTCAAGACAAAATAAGCAAATATACCTCTATGGCTCCAAACCATTTTAAGTTTCTAGGTTAATATATACCACTGTCACTTCCTATAAATGCACCATATATGGATTCTGCCACATTATCTCAACAATTTTTTGTTTTTTATTTTTAGTAGTATACATATAATTTTACAATTGATTAAAGGAAAATAAATACTTCAGGACAAACTATGCACATCTTGGAGACTGTATATCAGACCAGTCTAGCCAAAACTGTGAAGGATTTGATGGAGACACCTAGATTAGGTTCATTCTACTTATAATGTCTGGTTTTAGGTCCATGTGACCATTCCTTTTAGCTGCCAGATGTAGCCTCATTGATGATGACAGGATAAGACACTAGTCTATGAGTATAGCAACTTATAATTAATAATCATTTTATTGATTTTTAGACACATAGTTATTGATTTTATTGTATATCTCTGCCATATATAATTTCTAGTTCTTGTTTAACTAAGCTTTGTGAGGTATGGGTTCTTTCTTATGGAGTTGGCCTTATTTCAAATCAGACATTCTTTTGTTATTCCCACAAATTTCAAGTCACCACTACCTGAACATTTTACAGGATAGATTGTAGGACAATGGCTGTATGGCTGAATTGATCTTCAAGTTTCTCTTCTAGTAGCTGCAAAGTAGCTAACTGCACCAAAGCAAAACTGGAGTAGGTCTCCTACTACTCCAGTCCATGCATAATTTCTATTCTATTCCCCCTACCCAGGAAGATTCATAATCCTTTCTAGACCTCTCATCTTTACCTAACATTTCTGGGTCTAGGGTTTGTGGCTTGGTTATGATTTACTTAATGGCTAAAATTCACTTATAAGTAAAGATATACTATATTTTCTTTTGGGGTTATCTCACACATTATGATTTTTTTTTTCTAGCCTCATCAATCTGCCTAAATATTACATGGTGTCATGTTTTAAAGAGATGAGTAATATTCCATTATGTCAATGTATAACATTAACTTTGTTTACTCTTTTTAAAATTGATTTACTCATTTTTTTTTTGAGACAGGGTTTCTCTGTATAGCCCTTGCTGTCCTGGAACTCACTCTGTAGACCAGGCTGGCCTCGAACTCAGAAATTCTCCTGCCTCTGCCTCCCTAGTGCTGGGATTAAAGGCGTGCGCCACCACGCCAGGCTTACTCATTTTTTTATACTCCATATTTAATCCCCCCTACCTGGTCCACCCTCCACCTGTTCCACATCTTATATCTCTACCCCACTCAGGTATACTGAAACTAATAGAAAAGAAAGTGGGGAAGAGCCTTGAGCACATGGAAATGGAAAAATTTCCAAAACAGAACCCCAATAGCTTATGCTCTATGATCAAGAACTGCCAAATGGGACCTCATAAAATTGCAAATCTTCTGTAAGGAAAAGAATACTGTCAATAGGACAAAACAGAAACTGACAGATTGGGAAAAATCTTTCCCAATCTTACATCCAATAGAAGACTAATATACAATATATACAAAGAACTCAAGAAACAAATAACCCTAAAGAATTCTCAACAGAGGAATACTGGATGGCTGAGAAGCACCTAAAGAAATGTGCAACATCCTTAGTCATCACGGAAATGCAAATTAAAACAACCCTGAGATCCCACCTCACACCAGTCAGAATGGCTAAGATCAAAAACTCAGGTGACAGCAGATACTGGTGAGGATGTGAAGAAAGAAGAATACTCCTCCACTTCTGGTGGAATTGCAAGATGGTACAACCACTCTGGAAATCAGATTCACAGTTCCTCAGAAAACTGCACATAGTACTATCTGAGTATTGAGCAATAGCACTCCAGGGCATATACCCAGAAGATCCTCCAACATGTAATAAGGACACATGCTCCACTATGTTCATCACATCCTTATATATAATATCCAGAAGCTGGAAAGAACCCAGATGTCCCTCAACAGAAGAGTGGATAAAGTAAATGTGGAACATTTACACAATGGAGTACTACTCAGCTTTTAAAAACAATGAGTTTATGAAATTCTTAGCAAATGGATGGATCTGCAAGGTAACATCCTGAGTGAGGTAACCAATCACAAAAGAACACACATTATGTGCACTCAATGATATGTGTATATTATCACAGAAGCTGGGAATACCCAAGATACAATTCACAAACCACATGAAACTATGGAAGAAAGAATATTTCAACATTGGTGAAAGAGAAGTAAAAGAACTTAAAATAAACTATATGAAAATGATAAAGTTAGGTGATTAAAAGCAAATACATACATAAAAATTTTTTAAAAATCCAAAAATCTCTGATGGTCATCTCTTCAGTCTCTGCTCCACACTTTGTCACTGGAACTCCTTTTATGGGCATTTTGTTCCCCCTTCTAATAAGTATCAAATATCCACACTTTGATCTTTCTTCTAGAGTTTCATGTGGTTTGTGAAAGCAACCTTATTGGAAACTGATGTCTAATGAGGGGCAGGCAAAATAAGAAACTGAATAAAGATTTTACAAAATGAGTCAGAGATAGGTTAGGCTCAACTCTGATGAGACCATGAAAGGAAAGAAGCTACAGGAGAGAGAGAGAGAGACGGAGAGAGAGAGAGAGAGAGAGAGAGAGAGAGAGAGAGAGAGAGAGAGAGATTTAGTTTAATCAATTTAGTGAATACAATGCAGTTCAAAGAGTTCAGTTAATGAAGTTCCATACAAGTCAGAGAAGTTTTAATGTAACAGTTTTACAATGACAAGTTGCAGGTGAAAACAGAAGTCAGGGAACAAGAAGAAGCCTGAAGTTTAGAACAGATTGCCTGAGTTAGCTGTGGTCAAACAGAAAATTCACTCAGAAGTTGAGAGAAGCCAGTTGGAATCAGCTTGGAGAGGACTGTGATAAAGAACAGCTGAGTTGAACCAGCCAGCCAGAGTTCAGAAAGAACATAAAAGAATGAGCTTATTCATTTGATGCCAATTACATCTGGTGAATAAAAGTTACATATATTTCCTTGTAACTACTTGAATGATAATACTTATAATGTGGTATGAAGTTGTAATTCAAAACACCTACATAACTTTTCATATACTCAGTCAAATAAAAATAACTGTTTTAAATTGTTCTTTGTTACCTAAAATAAGAATTCTGTGATGTAGTAGTGATTCGTTAAGTTGTTGCCTTTATCAAGCTGTATGTTTTTATTCTGTGAAATATTTTATAATAAATATGATTCAAGCAGGACATACTTTTGCATACAGAGTCACAATATAACTAAAGACAGTCTTTTAAAAAAAGTCAGTCTTCAGCATGCAATGATTCTGCTGTCCCAGTTCTCAACAAGCCAGAATATACCTATCAAAATACTACCCCTCTTCAAATAAATTTCTCCTTACAACAGTTTAAACTAAGTTTAAACTATCACCCAAAAACAACACAGTGTAGAGATCAGCTGTGATTTTCAATAAATATTTATTAGATAACTGGTGGTGTAACTTCTAGTCAATACTAAAGTCTTATCACTAGCAAACTCACCCTGTTTCAAAGGGTTGGATATTCTGATCATAATGATAGCAGGAAGCATCTTCTCAATATTCTTATCCTCTAATTGTTTGAGTATAAATATTGCCATAAAACATTTTGTAAATGTTATTCAAATTACTAATCACATATTATTTTCCTTTTAGCAACATCTCAAATTACTCTAGAGAAATAGAGATGATAATCTTGTGCTGTACAACAGAATTACTTCAAAGTGTCTATGCATGTAGCTTATACAACAGCAAAGTTTTGTGTATAGGTTTTATCTGGTTAATGAATCCTTAAATTTGAAGAAAAAATCAGAGCTATGAAAGATGAAAGTACAAATAGCAAACGCAAAGAGATAAAAAGCATGAATATGAGATATGTCTGGTTGTATTGGATTTGAAATGAGCAAAAGGATTTCAAGTCAAAGAAGACTCAAGCTTCTTAAAGGAAAAAAAAATATCACTGATGAGTGACATAAAAAAAGGAAATGGTGAGCCGGGCGTGGTGGCGCACACCTTTAATCCCAGCACTCCGGAGGTAGAGGCAGGCAGATTTCTGAGTTCGAGTCCACCCTGGTGTACAAAGTGAGTTCCAGGACAGCCAGGGCTACACAGAGAAACCCTGTCTCGAAACAAACAAACAAACAAACAAACAAACAAACAAACAAACGGAAGTGGTGACTGGAGGTCTTCAGTTTGACAACACTTATAACAACAGTTCATAATCTGATGAAAATGGCAGTATATCCTTTCTGAAAACTGCAAACAATAACTTCAATATTGAAGATACTGTAAATGAGAAATCTGAGTTAAGCCTACTTGGAATTGAGAATTACAGAACTGTAACATACTTTGGCGTGGTGATGGTACACGTGTTGTCTCAAAAATCATGAAAACTAAGTAGGAATGCTGTGAATTTAATGATAGATTATCTTGACAACATAGTACTCTGCATACTACACTGTTATGTTCTTGTCTTGCTATTTTACTACAATTGAAACATTCCCTCCTAGGGGGAGGAGGGAAGCGTATGAGGTTACAGAAAAAGGAAACGTGTAAAGTTTAGAAAGATTTTGAAATTTACAAGAATCACCAGACATAAATTTAAATAAATAGTAATAACTGCTTTGAAACTGAGACTGTATAATAAACTAAGATGCCTACAAATCATGCAAGAGCACCAAGAAACTAGTTATCTTGTACCAGTACATTGTATCAATACAGGAGTTTTAGTAACATAGCTGCCTTTGAGTCACCCATGCTCTTATAAGAAATATCCATTAATTACCTGGCTAAATAATCTAAACTTGGCTGAAATATTTATTTTTGGTGTGCTGTGTTTGCTTTATTCAGGAGAAAGTTATTTGTCTATCTATCTATCTCCCATCTGTCTGTTATTGTCTTCTTATCGTATCTCACCCAGATACAGTCCTTCTTTGTTTCATTTCAGTAAAGGTTTGTTTTGTCATCTTTTTTTCTTTTCTTTTCCTTTCTTTTCTTTTTTTCTTCTCTTCCCTTCTTTTCTTTTCTTTCTTTTTTTTCCTTTTTTGAGAATTTAATTCATGAGTCAGATTGAAATCAAATCAATATTTACTTACAGAACTATAAGGAACATTACATAGGAGATTGTCTTTAAAACTAATGCAATATAAAGCTATATGATAATAAATAGGTATTTTTATAGTCCTTTAAATGTGTGGTTAGTTAATGCATGTTGATGCAAATCAGAATACTTACTACAAATGGAAGATTACCTCATTTATTTTAGCTTAAAGCAAATGACTGCACCCCATTAAAAAATTAAATCTCATATATATATCGATCATTGGGTCAAGTTAGCTGTCTGAGAATAATACTATACTGAATACTTTCCAAAGATGTTACCTAATGTTCAAAGAAGTCAAATATCAAGAAGGGTAGGCAGTGGATATTAAGGGTAAAATAGCCTAGACAAGTGTTTCTCATTCTATGGTTGCAACTCCTCTGAGGTCACAGATCATATATCATGTGCTGGTGGCCAGCTCCAGCGAGAGATCTTCTTTCTTGTTGGTGCTTCTTGAGTCAGCAGAGGGGGAAGAGCATCAGGGGGAGAAACTGAAAAAACAAAGAAACAAATAAGAACAAACCTTTACTACCCAAGTTTATTTTATTTATTTAATTTTTATTATTGATCATTTTATTCATTTATATTTCAAACTATATCGCTTTTCCTGATTACTCATCCACAAACTCCCCATCCCATTCTCCCTCTCCCCTCTCCTCTTTCTCTCTATGAGGGTTGTCCTCCACCCACTCACCCACCCTGTCTCACTGCTATAGCATAACCCTAAGCTGGGGCATCGAAATCACCACAGAACCAAGGGCCTCTCCTGACAGGCCTCTGCTACATATATTTCGAGAGCCATGGCTCCATCCATGTATACTCTGGTTGGTAGTGTAGTCCCTGGGAGATGTAGGTGGTCTAGTTAATTGATATTGTTCTTCATATGGAATTGTCATCCGCTTCAGCTCCTTCAGTCATTCCCCTTTTACTTCCATTGGTGTCCCAGGGTTCAGTCTAATGGTTGGCTTTGAGTATCTGAATTTGTATTGGTCAAGTGCTAGTAAAACCTCGCAAGAGAACAGCCATACCAGGCTCCTTTCAGCAAGCATTCTTGGAATCAGCTATATTATTGTGTTTTGACATCTCTAGATGGGATAGATCCCTAGGTGGGGAAGTCTCTGGATGGCCTTTTCTTCAGTCTGTTCTATTTCTTGTCCCTGTCTTTCCTTTGGACAGGAATATTTCTGGATTAAAATTTTGTGCTGTATGGGTGACATCATCCCTCAACTTGGTGATATGCCTCTCTATTGGAGGTGGTTTCTACAGGTTCTATCTCCCCTTTTTTGAGAATTTTAGCTAATGTCATCTCCGTTGAGTCTGGGTAGCATCTTGCTTCCTGGGAGTATGGAACTTTCTAGTGGTTTCCCCAGTTCCCCATTTCCCACTGCTATATATTTCTATTCAATTTCCTGTTCCTCTGTAGTTCTCCCCTGACATTTCCAATGTCTGATCCTGTCTACATTTCCCACCTTTCCCTCCTTTCTCCCTCCTTTCTCCCTCCTAGGTGTTTACCTCCCTTGAACTCCTGTGATTATGTTCTTCTCACTTTTATGTAGGATTGAAGCCTCTACAGTTTGGTCTTCCTTTTCTCAAGTTTCATATGGTTTGTGGGTTGTATTTTGGATATTCTGAGATTTGGGGCTATTACCACTTATCAATAAATATATACCATATGTGTTCTTTTGTGTCTGGGTTACCTCACTCAGGATGATATTTTCTAGTTCCATCTATTTGACTGCAAATTTCAAGAGGTAACTGATTTTATTATCTGAGTAGTACCCCATTGTATAAAATTTCTCTATCCATTTTTCTCTTGAGGGACATCTAGGTTATTTACAGTTTGGGGCTATTATAAATAAGGCAGCTATTAAGATAGTGGAGCATGTGTCTTTGTTATATGTTAGAGCATCTTCTGGGTATATGCCTAGGAGTGATATAGCTGCAACCTCAGGTGTAATTTTCTAAGCCACAGCCAGACTGTTTTCCAAAGTGGTTAAACCAGCTTGTACTCCCACCAGCAATGGAGGAGTATTTCTCTTTATCCACATTCTTACCAGAATCTGCTGTCACATGCATTTTTTTTTGTCACTCTGATTGGTATGGGGTAGAATCGCAGGGTCATTTTGATTTGCATTTCCCTGATGAGAAAGGATGTTGACTATATCTTTAAGTGTTAAGGCAAATGGCATTGTCAGGAGGAAAAACTGCAACCTGTATATTGGGAAAGCATCTTTACTAACTCTACATCCAATAGAGGGCTAATATCCAAAATATAAAAACAGCTCATGAACTTAGACTCCAGAGAACCAAAAACCTCTATTAAAAATGGGATACAGAGCTAAACAAAGAATTCCCAAGGATTTTTAATTTTTTTAGTAATGGTATTTTATCATTGCAACTGAAATCCATATCCCAAAACCCTCTCCCATTCCTTTAATTTCTGATGAATGCCCTCTTCCCCACTAATGTCTCTGTCATATTCATGATAATTAATTGTGTTTCTTCTTGGCCTTAGTAATATAAATACTTAGTAATGTGTATTTAGTATACAAGCAAGGACAGTGGTTGCACAGAGTACATTAGAAGCCATGGCAGCATTATGGAGAAGAACCAAGGAGATCTTACCCCATTTGAAATTGAGATATTGTTTATACTGTCTAAAAATGGATAGAGAAATTTTATACAATGGAATACTACTCAGATAATAAAATCAGTTACCTCTTGAAATTTGCAGTCAAATAGATGGAACTAGAAAATATCATCCTGAGTGAGGTAACCCAGACACAAAAGAACACATATGGTATATATTTACTGATAAGTGGTAATAACCCCAAATCTCAGAATATCCAAAATACAACCCACAAACCATATGAAACTTAAGAAAAGGAAGACCAAACTGTAGAGGCTTCAATCCTACATAAAAGTGAGAAGAACATAATCACAGGAGGTCAAGGGAGGTAAACACCTAGGAGGGAGTTTCACAGCCCTTCTTCCTAGATTCCAAAAGTTATGTACAGTCTTCTGAAGTGTTCCCTGAACATGACAAGTTATAATAATACCATGACTTATATAGAACTGAGCCTTCATCTGCCATTAATTTTCAGCATCTTGGCCATAAATCTGAAATTACCATTACTCACAGCAAATAGATACTTCTTCATTAAAGGCTTAAAATCAGCATTTATCTAAAAATATAAATGTAATTAATTAAAAGTAAATTTGCTACACATTAGTAATGGTATTTTTGTGTGGTGTGTGTGTGTGTGTGTGTGTGTGTGTGTGTGTGTGTGTGGTGCAACTGTATTATTTTCTCTGAAAGGCCTTTTGTCCTCATAAGTCATCAGTTTTGACCAGACATAATATACTAAGAATGAGATCACATCCAATTAGAGAGTGGTATACCATAAGACTCATTTAGCTATTGTACATAAAAGCATATCTAATTTGAAGATTCCTGTTTTAGTTTGTAGCATTCACTGCTTGGCCAAAGTCTTGATACATCTCTCTCCAATAGCCTGTGTTTCACCTTGTGGCACTCTTAAGACTTAGCTATATTGGATAGTGTTTCTAACTCCAGCATTTCTAGAAGTGTTAAGAGGGGAGAGAACAGAAATAACTTCTATTATCAAGGTATTAGTTCCATAATAAAGAAATCCATGTTGAGAAAATGAGTCTAGGCTACAATTGAAATATTTAGGACAGAGAACCTCCAGAAATAAGTTCATACATGATATATCCCCATCTAATCATTATTTTAAGATGGATTGACTAAACATATCTTTTTTTATTGGATATTTTCTTTATTTACTTTTCAAATGTTATCTCCTTTCTCAGTTTCCCTCTTTCCAGGAATCCCCTATACCATACACCGCTCTCCCTGCTTCTATGAGGGTGTTCTTCTATATACCCACACACACACCCACTTCCGCTTCCCTGCCCTCAAATTCCCCTACACTGGGGCATCTATCTAGCCTTCACAGGACCAAGGACATCTCCTCCCATTGATGCCTGATAACACCATCCTCTGCTACATATGCAGCTGGAGCCATAGGATCCTCCATGGAATTTCTATTAACAATAATGATGTTGTCATAAAGCATAGTTATAAAATAGTAATGATGCACCATAGGAGATATAAAAATAAAATATGTGACAATAACTAGAAATTGGGTTGAAAACTGTAAGTATATTGCAACAATGTGCTACTCTTCCAGAATTATGCCTTTTTACTTGAAAGTAGTTTGCCATTTGTTCAAATTTATATTATGACACAGAATAATTAGTAAGAAAATTACTCCAAAATATAGCAAGGACATAAACATTGTAATTAAGGTGTTGCATTAAGAGGATTTCATTAAAAGGAGGGCTTAAGAGAGAAAAATTAACAAGGTAATCTAATAAAATGTAATTGTTCCATAACAGTAGAATTGAAAACAAATCTAATCATATAAATAACTAAAAGTAATCATTTTAAATAGAATCCAAAACAATATCAGATACATGAAGAGCAAGATGTAACAGAGAATATGTGTGAATTCAAGACAGAACTGTTTTATGTAGAATATAATAATAAAATAATTTATTATCAATACTATATTCATTGAATGCTATTTTAATTTCAGACCCAATAAACTTTAGCATTTTGCATATTCAGCATCCTCCAAGGTACAAAAAGAAACTCAAACCCATGTTCTCTGTATATATAATTTAATCTTAGTTATTTCTTATGAGCTGACAGAGTATTCAGAAATTTTAAATACTTTGTCCAATGCTTTAGAAATAGAGAGTATCTGGAGATTTCAAATATATTCAGTGTAACCAAGCCACCATGAAAACTTTCAATATATTTCAGCTTTCTATCTCTTTTTATAATGTAGAAATAGCTATAAATGAATATATGGTATAAGCTACTGAAAGATTAGAACATAACAATGGTATGTCCCTTTCAACTTCTAAATCCTTTATGACTCCACAGTATAGTTCTGCAATGGATACTACACATTTTCTTTATTGTGGCTATGTATAGTATTCCTCATGAATTTGTAGCCTGACTTCTCCACAAAGAGTTGCATAAAAGCAGAAATTGAAACCTACATATTTGTATCATTGCATTAAGATAATCTGGAAGTATAAAGTACTTTTTTATTAATTATTTTATTTATATTTTATCAATATCATAACTCCTTACTTCAAGTCCGTTCCGTTCTCCCCCTCTTCCCTTGACTGCTCCTCTCTTTCACCTCAGAAAAATAGAGGGCTCAACCAGAAATGGCATATCAAGCTGAAGTAGGACTAAGTGCGTCTTTTCCTATTGAGGCTAGACAAGGCAGACCAATTAGGGGAAAGATATCTAAAGACAGTAAAGAGAATCATATTCAGCCTCTGTTTCTGCTGTGAGGAGTCCTGCATAAAGAACAAACTGTTACATATGTACAGAGAGCCTAGTTTCATACCATACATTATCTCTGGTTTGTGGTCCAGTCTCTGGACTCCTAAGGGCCCAGGTTAGTTGATTGCATGGTGGACTTTGTGTTTTTCTTGGCCTCTCTGACTCCTTCAATCCTCCCTCCCACTCTTCCACAGGATTCTCTGTGTTTTCTGTGGGTCTCTGTATCTGTTTCCATCATTTGTCAGATGAAGTCTCTCAAATGATTATTATTAAAGGTCCCTGTCAGCAAATACAGTGTAAATATCATTAATAGTATCATCCATGGACTCTATGTCATGGCATCAGTCTCAAGCTAGGCGAATCATTGGTTAGACATTCCCACAATTTCCATTCCATCTTTACCACTGAGCATATTGTAGGCAGGATAATTTGTGGGTCTAAGGTTTTGTGGCTGGGTTGGGTCTCATTCCCTCCATTGGAAGCCTTGCCTGGTTATAAGTAGTGGCTGATTTCAGGCTCCATATCCCCCATCGCTAGGGGTCTTAGCTACATTTGGTCTTAGAGATTCCTGGTAGTTTCCATTGTTCTAGATTTTTACCTCATTTCGAGATGCCCTTTCCCCACTAATTCCAGTTCTCTCCTCCAGTACCATCTTTCTTCATCTTACCCCTACTTGATCCCTTCTATTGACCTCCCCACCTGGCCTCCTTCCTCATCTATTTCTGAGATAGTTGCATATCTATGCTAGTTCTCTTCTCAATGTGATTAAATTATCATCCCTTGGTTTTTTTCTTGTACTTTATCTTTTGTGATTTTATAGATAGTAGCACAGTTATCCTGTACTTTATTGCTGATCTCCACTTATAAATGAGTACATATCATGTTTGTCTTTATGGTTGTTTACTTCACTGAGGACCATCTTCTCTATTTGTATGAAATTTGTATATATTTGAAATTTGTATGAAAATTTCATGTCATTGTTTTGATAATAGCTGACTAATGCATTGTGTAAATGAATTATGTTTTTTCTATCTATACTTTGATTGAGGGACATATTGGTTGTTTCTAGTTCTGGCCTTTACAAATAAAGCTGCTATGAACACAGGCAAGTAAGTGTCTTGGTGTTATTCTAGAGCTGCTTTTGGGTATAGGCCCATGAGTGATATAGCTGGGTATTGAGGTAGAATTATTTCCAATTTTCTGAGAACTGCCAAACTGATTTGCAAAGTGGTTATAAAAGTTTGTACACTACCATTGTTGGAGGAGTGTTCCCCTTTCTTCATATTTGTCTTAGGGTTTTACTGCAGTGAACAGACACCATTACCATGGGATCTTTTATAAGGACAAGATTTAATTGGGGCAGACTTACACGTTCATTATTCTCAAGGCAGGAGCATAGCACCATCCAAACAGATATGCTGTAGAAGGAGCTAAGAGTGCCAAATCATCAAGGTTTCTAGGAGATTACTCCCTTCCAGACATTTAGGGTGAGGGTCTTAAAGCTCATACCCACAGTGACACATCTACTTCAACAAAGCCATACCTCCTAATAGTGCCACTCCCTGTGCCAAGCATATAGAAAACATCACAACATCGTTGCCAGCATGTGCTGTTACTTGAGCTTTTGATCTCCACCCTTCTGACTGGTATCAGAAGGAATCTTAGAGTCAATTTGATTTGCATTTCCCTAATGACTTAGGATCTTAACCATTTCTTTAAGTGCTTTTGTGGCCATTAGAGAATGCTTTGTTGAGATTTCTCTGTTTAGGTCTATACTCAATTTTGTAATTGACTGATTTGGTTTATTGAAATCTCATTTCTTGAGTTCATTATATATTTTGAACATCAGCCTTCTATTAGATTTAAGGTTGGTGAAGATATCTTCCCATTCTTTTTTATTTTTAATTAATTTATTTTTTATACTTAATATTCTATTCCCCCCATCCACCCTCTGACTGCTCCACATCCCACACTTCCTCCCCACCCCACCCCCACCCCCACCCAAGTCTCAGGTCGTGATAAAAAGACCATCTTCAAAATAGAAAGAGAATTTCATAATAGCAGAGTGAATTCCCGACAGTACTCTAGTTATTACCCAAGAAGATAACAGTGTATTCAAACAACTATGCTTCTTAAAAACAATGATAGCATGGCAAAAATGTCATGGATCCTGGAGAAAAACTGTTTGGGTTCAAATCCTGGCTCTGATTCTGGTTCTCTGTGGGGCCTTGATAATAAAGTGTTGTCAGGATGATGCATATATTTTAATGTTTAAGTAAAATCAGTTGTTAAGTTTAATAAAAATAAACTGAAGAGGAATGTATAAATTTAAATTAAACTACATTAAATAAAACACTATAGTGTATTTTATGTCATTTACTTAGATTAAATATTAAGCTGTTTCTTTCAGTACAGTTATCCCAATGTGTTTTGTCATTTAAGAAAATGTCACAATAGTACAGTTTCATAATAATTAATACATACTCCTTTTGGTAATGCACATTTTTCAAAAGAGCACATAAAATATGCAGCAATGCAAAATCTTGTTGCAAGTATATTTTATTGATTTTACTTTTTAATAGTATTTTTACCAGTAACATTTTTGCAACGGTAGGAAGTTTTCAAAGTGTAAACAAATTCTGTGTGTCATTTAGAAGATGTCTTTGAATCTACGTATAATGCAATTAACATATGGTCTGTCCTGCTTATATTTTTTAGAATAAAAAAATGTGTTTACCTTAAAATATATATGAGAAAACAAAACTAACTTTCAACACATTATTTTTAACATTGTTCTAACCATCCCAAATGTGATCATAAGTTTCATGTAAGATATGTATTTAATTGAGCCTAATGGTTTTAATACTGATGAAATATACACTATTATGGGAAGGTAACATACTATACACCTCTTGTTCATGTATAAACATCTAATTAAATATATATCTTAACTTTATTTGAGTATTCGATTTTTTACTTATTTATTGAGAAGTGATATTACAGTATGAGCTAACTCAAGATAATCCTGCTTTAATATCAACAACAATGGCAGACCTATTGTGATCTGCCACTTCCTTTAATACTAAATTTAGCATTTTGTATTCATTGAAAACTATAACAACAGTATGAATTATAATTAAATATCATTAAAAATTATGTAAGACAAAATACTCCATCATTCAGACAAAGTGGCAAGCTTCAGAATGGGAAAACATTTTTACTAATTACATATGCAATATTGTGGTAATATGTAAAATATATGAGGGATACAAAAGACAGGTTATCTAGAGAAATAACCAATTTAAAAATGTAGTATTAATCTAAACAAGATTTCTCTAAAGAGGAAATATAATTGATCTCAAAATACTTAAAAAATGTCCCACATCCTTAGTAATCAGGGAAGTATTAATCAAAATTATTTTGAGATGTTTTCTTATACCTTTCAACAATGCAAGTGAAAGCTCATGCTAGCAAGGAACTGGAACAAGAGGAACACTCCTTTGTTGCTGGTGGAAGAGCAAACTCATACAGCCACTATGAAAATCAGTTTGTGAGTTCCTAAAAAACATGGCATTCAATCTACCTCAAGATTCAGCTATACCACTCTTAGGTGTGTACCCAAAGCATGACTCATGCTACCACAGGGAGACTTGTTCAACTATTCTATAATATCCAGAAATTGGAAACTGCTGAGCCCAGCATTTCCCTGGTGGGGAGAGAGTGATATGGTTCTGGCTTCTGGGACAGGGTCCTGGTATAAGCCTCCATGAGTGTTGATGGCTGCTGTGGGCATAAGGCTTGTTTGTACAATAATGTACATATATCACATTCTCTGAGAAATGTCCTCCCTGTTAATATTAATGATTCCATGATAATTAGAAATAGAGTCTAGGAGTCAAGGGTGTGGCTATGTTTCAGTAAAATTGTAAACACCACATCAGGACTTTCAAGACAGCCATTAAGATTATGGGAAAAAAGCTCTAAATACATGAGATCAAAAATATACAATTTTTCATCTATGTAAAAGTTAAAGATACAAAATTAATTATATGATGGTCTTCACAACTCGAAAGGAACAAAAGCAGCTGTGCTGTGAGTCAATGTGTTAAAACGTGATTAAGTAAGGAGATAAAGAAGTTTAGGGAGGGGTAATTGCAGGAGATTCCCTCCTAGCTAAATTTTTTGTTTATTTGTTTTTGCTTACAAAGGCAGGTAGACATGAACTAACTAGTACCCCCTGAGCTCATGACTCTAGCTGCATATATAGAAGAGGATGGCCTATTTGGCCATCAGTGGGAAGAGAGGCCCCTTGGTCATGCAGACTTTATATGCCCCAATACAGGGGAACGCCAGGGCCAAGAAGTGGGAGTGGATGGGTAGGGGAGCGGGGCCGGGAGGGGGGAGGATATAGGGAACTTTCTGGATAACACTTGAAATGTAAATGAAGAAAATATCTAATAAAAGTTGAAAAAAACAAAAAACAAAAAAACAAAAACAACAACAACAAAAAAAAAACAAAGGCAGGTAGATTCCTGAGTTCAGGAACAGCCTAGGACAGAGCAAGGCTAGAGTTAGGGGTGGTGAAAATGGTAATTAGAGGGCAAGGTCCCACCCAACCATCTTCTTATCTGTGCTTAACAAAGGCAGACAGATCTGTGAATTATTTTCCAATGCTGAGAAAAAAAATGTGTGTTTGTTCTTTTCCAAGAATCAAAGTTCTGTGGTTGGTTGCAGGATGCTGATTCATAAAAAAAAAAAAAAAAATCAAAAGGAAAACCTGGAATAAATGGATTGATATGTAAAATTAAAGACTGAACCTACAAGAGATAGAAATCAGGAGTCTTTTTTTTTTATATATAAAAAGAGAGAGCTGTTTGGACAACTGACCCACATACAAGCAAGAAAAACATTGACACAAAGATCTCTTAGAACAGCAAGAAGAACGCAGACAGAGACTTCTCTTAGAAAAGCAAGAAATCAGAATATAGACAGAGAAATCTCCCAAGAAAGGGCAGAACATAGAAGCACACTGTAACAGCTGTATCAAGCAGAACACAGGTTGCCAACTTGGATCCAGGATTTGACTTCAGAGTCATTCTTTTCTCCATTCCCAGACACGCCTTCTCTCAAAAGCCCACTCTGGGCCAAGGATGGTTCTTGGTAGGAGACAACCTATATGGATAATGTGGTACATTTAAACAACAGAATATTATGCAGCTTTATAAAAATGAAGTGGCTGTCCCAAAATAGAATTTATCTCAAGGGTAAGTTCCAAGGTCTTACTGATGCTATGATATACTTACAGACAGGAGTCTACCAAGACTGTCCTCTGAGATGCCCAACAAGTAGCTGACTGAGACAGATAAAGATATTTACACCCAAATAATGAACTGAAGTCGGAACCCCTATGGTTGAATTAGGGATGGGTTTGGAAGAAGTTGGCAAGGAGGTGACCCTATAGGAAGACCAGCAGTCACAACTAACCTGGACCTCTGAGATCTCACAGACACTGAGTCACCAACCAGGCAGCATACACTAGCTAGTCTGAGCCTTCTGCTACATTGCACAGCAGAGGACTGTCTGGTCTGGCCTCTGTCAAAGAAGACAAGACTAACCCTGTAGAGACTTGAGAAGCAATGCCATATAGTATTAGCAAAGTATAGATCATAATAGCAAATATTCTGAGCTCATCAAAAAACTCAGAATAAACAAAAATAAACAACAAAATATGCTATTTAATTTTAGCCATTCTGACCGGTGTGAGGTGGAATCTCACGGTTTTTTGACTTGCACTTCCCTGATGATTAAGGATGTTGAACATTTTATAGGTGCTTCTCAGCTATTTGGTATTCCTCAGTTGAGAATTCTTTGTTTAGCTCTGTACCCCATTTTTGTTGTTGTTTTGTTTTGTTTTGTTCTCTCTCTCTCTCTCTCTCTCTCTCTCTCTCTCTCTCTCTCTCTCTCTATCTCTATCTCTCTCTTCTTACAGGATTTCTCTGTATAGCCCTGCCTGTCCTGGAACTCACTTTGTAGACCAGGCTTGCCTCGAACTCAGAAATCCGAATGCCTCTGCCTCCCAAGTGCTGGAATTAAAGACATGCCCTGCCATACGTGGCTCTCTGTACCACATTTTAATAGGGTTAGTTGGTTTCTGGTGTCCAACTTCTTGAGTTCTTTATATATATTTGATATTAGCCCCCTATCGGATTTAGGGTTGGTAAACATCTTTTCCCAATCTGTTGGTTGCCTTTTGGTCTTATTGACAGTGTCCTTTGCCTTACAGAAGCTTTGCAATTTTATGAGGTTCCATATGTTGATTCTTGATCTTACAGCACAAGCTATTGGTGTTCTGTTCAGGAAATTTTCCTCTGTGCCTATGTTTTCAAGGCTCTTCCACTCCAGCTTCCTGGTCCTGGCATTCCTCTACACAGGGGTATAGAACCTTCACTGGACTAAGGGCATCTCCTCCCATTGATGACCAACTAAGCCATCCTCTGCTACATATGCAGCTAGAGCCATGAGTCCCACCACCTGGGACTGGTTGGTGGTTTAGTCCCAGGGAGCTCTGGAGATACTCATCAGTTCATTGTTGTTCCTCCTATGGGGCTGCAAACTCCTTCAGCTCCTTGGATACTTTCTCTAGCATCCTCATTGGGGACCCTGTGTTCCATCCAATGGATGGCTGCGAACATCCATTTCTGCACTTGTCAGGCACTGTCAGATCCTCTCAGGAGACAGCTGTATCAGGCTCCTGTCAGCAAGCCCTTATTGGCATCCACAATACTGTCTGGGTTTAGTGATTGTATATGGGATGGATCCCCAGGTGAGGAAGTCTCTGGATGGTCATTCCTTTAGTCTCTGATTCACATTTTGTCTCTGTAACTCCGTCCATGAGTATATAAGATGAGCCAAAGTATCCACACTCTGGTCTTCCTTCTTCTGTTTCAAGTATTTTGTGAATTGTATCTTGGGTATCCCAAGCTTCTGGGATAATATCGACTTATCAGTGAGTGTATATCATGTGTGGTCTTCTATGATTGGGTTACCTCACTCAGGATGATATCCTCCAGATCCATGCATCTGTCTAAGAATTTCTTAAATTCATTGTTTTTAATTGCTGTGTAGTAATCCATTGTGTAAATGTACCATCATTTCTTTAACCATTCCTCTGTTGAGGGATATCTGTGTTATTTCCAGCTTCTAGCTATTATAAAGAATATTGCTATGAACATAGTGGAGTATGTGTCCTTATTACATGTTGGAGTATCTTCTGGATATATGCCCAGAAATGGTATATTTCTGACAGACACCTGCACATAGAACTTTAGAATACTGTGCACCTTAAATTCTTCGACATGGATTTTTAACTCTGCTTTCAGAATTGAAAACATACATATTTTACATTAAGATGTGCTTACTTTATTGTTATTTATGTTTTTACAACAAATTATCACTCACAAGTTCAGAGACTCACAATTTGATTTCTTTATGATAAAAACATACCTCAAATTCAATTGTTATTTGTACTTATCAGGATAAATGAAAGTAAAAAAAAGTATAGAACCATTTATTAGTTTAATTGCATGTAAATATATGGGTTTATGTATCTTCAAAATGTGTTTCTGTGTAACACAGGCTGACATCATATTTGGGGTAACCTGTTTGTTTATCCTATACACTAAGATTTTAGGATTATATCACAGTGACCAGTTCATATGATTGTTGTTAATAACAAAGCAACTTTCTGTAGAATTCTACACTTTTCATAAAAAATACTTATTTTTTAGTTAGTAGGAAAGTATGTTTTTATGTTGAGACATATTTATATTCTGATATTTTATTTGAATTTTCTAAAATAAGTTAATATCAGAAAGTATCAGTTACTGCTACATAAGTATATAATCCATTGTAGAGACTTATGACTTATTATACAGGTTATACTCTACAATTTTCCAAAATGATTTATATTTTGTTAGTAATGTTTACTAAACTTTAATTAAACATATTGACTTAGTTCCTGTTTTTAATACAAATGATGTTTATTCATGAGGCAATAAATATTTATTTTTTTCAAAGCTACATTTAATATGAATTAATTATGTCATATAAAGAGAATGCTTTAACTACTTTATTTCACATAATTATCTGTAGTATACCTCTTATATAACAGTTCTCTAATTAAGTTGCTAATGAATGTTCCATTATTACTTAGCCATGAAAATATTCCAAAATATAACTTTATATTTGAGAATATGTTACACTGAGGTAAATATTCATGTAACTGTTTAAATTTAGTGAAATATAAGAAATGTTTGACAATGTAGGTTAAAGTTTGGTTGGTTCTAGTAATAAAAACAAGTTAGAAATAGTAACTTGTTTTGGAAAGTAGTAATTTCTGAACAAATATAAAACATATAAAGAGTAATAAATGGACAATTTTATGATATATATTTTCTTGTGTTTCTTTTTTTGAGATATTCCATTACAATATATTTTTCCTTTCCTTTCTCCAAAACTTCTCATAATTTACTTCAAATTCATGGCCTCTTTTTTTACATTTCAATGTTTCCTTTCATCTTAGAGAAAGAAAATTAACAATATTCATATTAGAACTTACTGAAAAAAAAAAAAAAAACTGGAGATATAACTTGCAAAATGCCCATTACTCTACTTAGAGAAATAACATAGCACTTTAAAATAAATGATCTCATTATCTGATAATATTTAAGTCTGATTGTTTCTGCTGATTAAATTTAGTTGAATTTTAAAAGTAGTAATCTTTATGAATATTACTCTTCTTGCTCAAACCTATCCTTAATTAGTTCCTCCTCTCTGAGAACAATCAATCAGGTAAATTAATCTGAACATTAGCTATATTTTTTATTTTACAAATGAAATAAAATTACTTAGGGCTTTGTAAATTCTATGTAATAAAGATTATCTTAAATAATCAATATCATTAATCTAACATCATGAATATAGAAAAATCAAAGGAAAAAAATCAAGCTGTTTTGTGTAGTTGTTAACAACAGCATATTGTTATGTAGTGCTCCTAAACTTGCAATCCTCCTACTATAGAATTTTGTAATTATAGGCTTATACCAATAGCATACACCAACTCTGACCTTTTAAAAAGATAATAAAGTTACAGCTTTTACACAATTTATATTAGATTTATTATTTAAAACTGAAATATAGACAGCTTTCAACTTAACTTTTGATTTTATATACATTTATGAAATTAATTACTGAATTAATCTGTAACACTGATAAAAACAGGAAACAGATATAATTTTCACTTATAATAAAGAAAATATGAGTTTATCTTACACATATTAGGCATTTATTCTATTTCTCAAGTAAACACAATAATTTCCTCAGACTTAAATGCTGAACCTCCTAACCCTTATCTGAGGACATTAAGCAATATGGGTATGGGGGAATGATGATTAATTTGGGAAATTTATTTACCTGAATTATAGTATTCTGGGAATATTCCAGAATATATTCCTGGAAAACATTGTATCTTATTTTGTCAATCTGTTCCCTCAAAGCCCAATGTATGAGGTTGTAAACTACCTACATAGAAAAAATTCATTCTCAATGTGAGTGGAACCATCCAATGAGCTGGCAATCTGAAGGTCAAAGGGAAGCCAAAGCACTACTTCTGAGGTCTATCTAAGAGTTTTTTAACTTTAAGAATCCCTAGCTTGCATTTAGTACATTACTAGCTTATTTTCTGTTTTGCAAATGGATGGCCATGGAATTTATTTGTTCCATAAATATTAGCTAAGAAATCCTAATTCCCCTAATAACTTCCTTGGTCTAAATATAATTGACCTATATTGATCTATTATATATATATATTATATAATATATATATATATATATATATATATATATATATATTATATAATATATGTCTCCCATTAATTTATTTTTACCATCTTTCTGTCATCTATCAGTTAACTGCATATCTGTCGTCTATCCATCTATACATCTACTTATTTTTCACCTGCTAACTTCCTCATGTGCATCTGTCTATCTGGAGATCCATAAAACATTATATGATTAAATATATATGAGATAATGAGAATCAATATCTCACACAATCCTATGAAATTTGTGTGTAAATAAAGTACAGGCATTACATGGAAAACTCTCTTCCTCTGCTTCTATACTATTAGCATAATGAGGAGGTCCCTCTATACATCCCAGAATTGAAAACTGGACAGGAACCAAATTATTCAATATCTATGCTCAATAGCCACAAGAAATAAATTTGTGTTTTGTAAGTTATTTGATCTATTATGTTATGTTACAACACACTCAGTTAATAATAATTAACATTATTTTTTCCAAGATGCTTTTTGGTGACAATTTTTTCAAACGTGTAGGAAAGAGGTATTTAACAACACTAAAAGTAATGCAACTGCATATTAAAAATATATATACTGTTTGATGAAAACTACCATACTCTAAATCAAAGACATAAATATGCTATAATGTAGAAAGTAGTGTTTTACTGTTTTTGGATAATCTATAGGTTAACATGGATATCAGACGTATATAACTCTTTAAAACCACTTGGATAACATCTCAATTGTGGTGAAATACTTGTCTAACCATAACTTTTCTGGGCAACAACTTTTTTCTTAGTGTGTTTCTCTAAATCTCTCTATTGACTGGGAAAAACCTTCTCTTACGTTTTTATTATAAAAACATAGATACTCACCTTCATAAGCAAGCAGGCACCCTCCCTTTTTTTTAAAGATGTATTTGTTTATTATGTATACAATGTTCTCCCTGCTTGTATGCCTGCACAGTCTGGAAGAGGGTACCAGACTGTTGTGAGCCATTAAGTGGTTGCTGAGAATTTAATTCAGGACCTCTGGAAGAGTGGTCAGTGCCTTAACTTCTGAGCCATCTCTCAACCTCCACAACTGATACCTCTTGCATAAACATGAGTGGATTACTCGAACTAGTGGGATACTTATGAAGGAAAGGCAGTGAATATCCCAAAACAGTTATAAGAAGGAAGAAAGTTGTTATGGAAGCTCCACAAAAGGAGTTACTGACATTTCAAGCCAACTAAATTCCCTTCCAAAGGCAGTCCCTCAAACTAGAAAGAATTTACAGAAACAGCATATGTATGTATGTATGTATGTATGTATGTATGTATGTATGTATTATCTAGGGATATGGTAACATTGAAAGTTCCAAGTAACAAGCCTTAGACTATAAGCTAGAAAACTTGGGTATTGTTGTCACTGCTTCCCCTGTG
Organism: Mus minutoides; assembly: GCA_902729485.2. Classification (NCBI taxonomy): domain Eukaryota; kingdom Metazoa; phylum Chordata; class Mammalia; order Rodentia; family Muridae; genus Mus; species Mus minutoides. The sequence goes on along the minus strand of LR751918.1, from coordinate 35,959 downwards.
AGTACCTGAGTACCTGTCCTGGGGTTAACTTTGTTCACCTTTGGCTGCCACCCATTCCTCTCAATGTCTGTATGAGGTTAATTTCTTAGAGTATTCAGAAAATGCAATTCAAATGCTATTACATAAAAGATCCAGGCCATGTATTCTATTTACACAACATCTTAAATTAAACTGAAAGTTATTATAGAATAATAACCCTTAAAGAACCTTTACCCCTTCTCTCCTTAAAGTTTTAGATAGAAAGGTCTTTGTAATGAAATTGAAAAGTATTAATCTGGAGATAGCTTTAAGGATCTCCAGAAATTCTTAGAATACTGTGTCTGTCCCTTTCTGGTGGGGAATAGCCAGCTCCTGACTAACTGAGTAGTGTTTGGTCTAGTTCTTTACAGACTCAGAAATAAGGTAGACCAGCTTAAGTTGGTGGAAGCACAGTGAAGATGAGTCTACCTGTGAAACAGTATTTCATGGAAAAATCAAAGTTCTATTATATTACAATACACTCAGTAATCAGTTTAGGAAGTCATCTGTTTCTGTCCCCTGGATATAAGTTCTTCTGATTGCCCATACTCTCACAATAAAACCTGCAAATATAATCAAGGCACCTAGAGTTACCCTTCTTGAGCCTACAGGTTTATTGACGTATACCTGCTGTTTGTTTTTCGCTTCAAAATAAAACTTTATCTCTGGAGAAGTGGATCAGCTGTTAACAGCATTCATTGCTCTTCCAGAGGGCCAAGATTCCCTTCACAGCATAGACACAATACTCACAGTTATCTGTAACTCTTGGTTTGGGTATTGGATTCCTTTTTCTGTACTCAGTGAATATTTCATACAAATGATGCACATAGATACATGCATGAAAAACACCTACTCAAGTAAGATACATCTTTAAAACTAAATAAAAATGTCTGATTATCAGCTGTTTGGGTGTGGTTTATCTGTTTCTTGGGAAAGGACACATGAAATTGCTTCTGGGACAAATTATTAGACAGGCAGAAGCACAATTGTTAAAAAAAAAAAAACATAGATGTCTTTGCAGTTGTGGTTTTGATTTTACCCTGAGCTATCAAGAAGTGCTACAGTATTCTGTCTGTAAACAGGAGTGAATAGTACCATCCTGTGGGGCACACAAGTACAAGAACATATTACTGACCATTTATGACATGTATCATTGTCCAGAATATGTCTTTCTTATAATACTTTCAGTTTATGATGAGAATATTGTTGCATATGTCATCATTACCTAACATAGGTAATCTGTGTACTGAATGAATGAATGAATGAATGAATGAATGAATAAGACATAAAAAATACATCTGAAGAATGATAAGTAGAGGGGGAAAAGTCTACATTTAATGCCACAAAGCATTAAAAATAAAATTTCAGAGATTCTATGAAGCTGGGCTAATTTAGCATATGATAACTTTTTAATGACAATTAGAATATAAATGTTGGAAAGCTATACCTGAGCATATATTTCAGGAACTAATTTTGGGTTTAGATGTGTATATATATATATATATATATATATATATATATATATATATATATATATATATGTTGATATAGAAGATGTTTATATTTCCTGAATACTGAAAATGCCCTTCCATAAGACCCAAAACCACCAGACAGAGTAAGTTGTTTAGTCTTGAATTTCTACTTCAATAAATAATTTTAAATCTTTTAAAAATTGGAAAAATTCAGGCACAAAATTTCAGTCAAAAATGTTCAACAGAACAAATTATTAGTATAGAGCTGAAAATAATGATTTTCAGGTCATGTGAAATTGAACAATTTAAAAATGCTGAAATAGAAGAAGTATCGAAAACATAACCATAATGTAAGAAACTATTACTTGAAAATAATATTATAAAAAACATCCATCTGAATTGAGGTGAGATGAAAATAAATTGTCTTTACCTGCTGTTGATAAAGTTCTAAAGTGCAAAATTCAAACAGAAATCATTGGAAAACACCAACTGCCTTATGACCAGCCTGCAGACAACAATAATAAAACATGAAGAAAGGTAGATAGAATGTATTGTTGCTTGCTGAAAAGAAATATATAACTAGTGATCCAAATAGAGAAGGGATTAAAAGAGACCAGGAGGGATGGCACAGCAGTTAGTAGCACTTGTGCAATTTTTGAAGACTCACAATTTCTTCATAGTTGCCATGTCAGGTTGCTTACAATTCTTTATATCTCTAGCTACACGGTTCCCATGCCTCATGTCTGTGGTGGAATGCAGGCTCATATAGACATAACTTCACATGGAATATACATATGTATAGATAACAGAAAATAATAAAGTTCATTTTAAAATGGTGACACTATAAAACAACCAACACAATAAAACATAAATGAAGTTACTTTAAACTTAAATGCATAAATATACCAAGTAAAAGAAAGCAATTCTCAAGGTGAATTCAACTCTGTGATCAAGCTGTGTGAGATGTTCAAGCAGTGTATGGCAAAAATCATTCATACCGTCAAGTAAATAAAGACCACAAGGACATGATAAGGTGTACTAGAAGAATTAATCTTATATGTGTGCTTAATGTGATTTCAAATTAGTTATCAGGGAAATTTAAATTGAAATGAACCTGAGATCCTGTCTTACACCAATCAGAATGGTGGAGATCCAAAAACTCAAGTGACAGCACATGCTAGTGAGGATGTGGAATAGGGGACCTCTTCTCTACTGTTGATGGGAGTGCAAACTTGCATGACTACTCTATAAATCACTCTGGCAGTTTCTCAGAAAATCTGAAATAAATGTACCTGAATTCTCATCTATATAGCTCTTGTACACATACCCAAAAGATATTCCACCATATCACATGGACACATGCTTCACTATGATCATACTTTTTTTTTAATACCCAGCAGCAGGAAACAACCCAGATGTCCCTCAGCTGGAGAATAGATACAGAAAAGGGGTTCATTTAAACAATGGAATACTGTTCAGCTATTAAAAATAAGGACATTATGATTTTTAGGCAAATGTACAGACCTATAAAATATCATCTTCAGTGAGGCAACCCAGGCCCATAAGAATATTCATGGTATATAGTCACTGATAAGTGTATATTACCCATAAAATACAGGATACCCATGATTTACCTAACAGCCCTAAAGAAGTTTAACAAGAAGGAAGGCTCAAGCAAGGATGCTTGAATCTCCCTTAGAAAGGAAATAAAATAATTACAGGAGGCATATGGGGGAAGGGACCTTGGTGGGAGAGGGGAAGGGGAGGCGAAGCAAGCATATTTCAAGATGAGGTGTGGAAGAGAGGAAAGGCATTCAAAGGTCCAGGATAATAAATGAAAATCTGCAACTGACAGAAGGAGGGGGTGAGCAGAATCTCTAGAGGTACCAGAAACGGGGAGTCTCCCAGGAGTCAAAGCAGTTGGCCTTAGCTAAGACTCCTAAGAGTAGACATATAGAAACAGAAGAGGCCACACTCTCAAGTGGAGATTTACGGGCACCAACCCATCCAAAATATTTTCTAAATAAATTTTGTACAGTTTAAAAGAAATGCAGGAACAAAGAGCAGAAACTGAGGAGGTGGTTCACCAATACCTGGCAGAGGAGAGGTAGAGGACGGGATAGGGAGATGTAATGTGAGGTGGGCCGGGAGGGTAGGCAGTGTTCTGGATGTAAAATAAATAAATAAAATAATTAATTTAAAAACAGTATTAAAATATAAACAATATCAGTTAATATTCCAGTTAAGTGATGTGAAGAGTCTTAAATAATATAGCAGCATTACAATTTGCACAAGACTAAATAAAATTACATGAAGCAAAATTAGTTTATTTTTACTTTTCACATTTGTTATAAGTGTCCAAATATATTGAGATGGAATTACATAAAGTATATACAATCAAACACAAGAATTAGATCAACATTTTTTTCAATTATTATATGGAAAATGACTTCTATAAGGGAAATATTATTTTGCATGGCTGCAATTCTGATATTTGTGTTCTCAAAGACTTCACAGTTTCCACACTTAGAAATGCCTTTGAAAGAGAGTATTGTAACCTCAAGCAAATAAAACAGAAAACAAATTGCAACACAATTTTATGCAACAAGGAAACGTTTAAGAGCTCACAAAAAACTGAAATAGTTTTATAGTTTCTAGGCCAGACAATAAGTTCTAAAGACACTGGCAAAACTAAAAGCATAACTATTCTATCATTGTGATTTTGTCTGAAAAATTGCACATATATTAATAAATTATATAGTATAAATGAGGAAATTTCACAGTAACTTTAAATTTTCAATATGCTTCAATTTTAAGATAAGGTTGTGTAATTTCTGTTTTTAAAGCCATTTAAACACAGAATGCTGTATGGGGACTCAGATAAAATCTATGTGATATATGCTTGAAATTCTAACATGTGAAAACACTCATGTTCAAAATATGGAACAAAATTGTGTATATAAGGCTCTTAATGAATAAGGACTAACATCAGATTGTAAAATTAAATGTGATTAAAGTGGACACATGGTTTAATAATTTAATTTTCAATGTTTTCTTATTATATTGCTTTTTTGCTGCTAAACAAAAATAGAGTGAAATATTTTCAGATTATACACACTGAAAGATTGTGGGTTTTTCATGTTTTAATTTGACAGGTTATCTTTTGAAAGTTGATGATTTTAATTATTTTTGTTTTACTAAATGAAACTATGAAACTGATCTTAGTATATAAAGCATGCAGGAATGGTTTGCTGAATTTCATTGGACCTTCGGGCAAAACACATCCAAGCCTTCTGCCTCAGTTCTCTCCTTCCAAATGTTGAAATCATAACCCATGAACATAAATGCAATACCAGATTTAATTTTGAGCATCTCAGCAGTATCATGCCTTTAGGAGGTAATTTATTTTCTATGGCTAAATCTATATTATCATATACCACAAAGAAAATGTGTTACAATTGACCTCCTGAATCAATCACTAGTTTCCAATCTTCAACAACTTCATTTATAATGGTAAAGGAGAAAACTCTGTGAATATTAACTTTCTCACAAAGTCTTTGAAATAGGTGTAAATCTTTATGCTGTCCAGTACTAAACAAAATGAAATTAAATTAAACCATTACAATAGCTATAAACATGACATTAAGTTTTAATCTTTATAATGATTATTAGCATTTTATTTTAATGTAAAATACTTTTTACCTAGTCATGTATAAAATTATAATCTGCTAACTTTCTAAGATTCCTTTGCTTCAAATCATAATATTGTTTCACATGTAATATGATTCAATACCTAAGCAGGTGGGTGTGCCCCTATCCTGGCACTTCAAGTCTCTGCTACTCTAGGATAGGTGTTTCCTCTCCCACTGAGGCCAGAAAAGGAAGTTCTGAAAGAAGAACATATCCTACATATAGGCAACAGATTTGGGGATAGGCCTCATTCCAATTGAGGCATCATTTCAATGACCCACATGAAGACCAAGCTGAACGTCTGCTACATATTAGAAGGGAAGCTTAGGTCTAGCCCATGTTTGTTCTTTGGTTGCTGGGTCAGTCTCTGAGAACCCTAAGGGTCTGGGTTAGCTGACTCTGTTGATCATCCTTTGGAGTTCCTATCCCCTGCAGGCCCTCAATCTTCCCTCCCATTCTCCCACAGTAGTCACCAACTCCATCCACTTCTTGGCTATCGGTGTGTGTAACTGTCTAAGTCAGGTACTCTGTGGAACCTCTCAGTAGACCACATGCTACTCTCTGCAAGCATAACAGAGTATCATTAATAGTGTTAGTGATTGATGCTTGCCCATGGGATGGGTCTCAAGTTGTGTTGGTTATTGGCTCGTTTTTTTCCTTAGTCACTGCTCCAGCTCTATGTCTTCATTTTTGTAGACAGAATAAATTTTGGGTTGAAAGTTGTATGGGTGAGTTGGTTTCTCTATTGCTCCACTGGGGTTTCTGACTGGCTATAGTTGGTGGCCTGTTCAAACTCAATATCCCCAATGTTGTGATTCATAGCTAAGGTTACCCCCATTGATTCATGAGCACATTCCTTATACCAGGATTCTGTTTCTTCCTGGAGATAATGACCACCTCTTTACCCCTGTCAGATACAGATTTCCATTCATTTTCATTGCCATCTAACCACATCTTCTCTTCTGTCCTTTCCCACACTTGGATCCTGAAATCCCATTCCCTTTCCCAATACCCATTACTCCCAGTTCCCTCCCTCCATCTGTCTCTTATGGCTACTTTATTTCTTCTTCCAAATGAGATTAAAGCTTCTTTGCTTAGGCCTTGTTTTTTTCTTTATCTTCTTTGGGTCTGTGGAATATAACATGTTATCTGTATTTATGGCTAATAATCACTGATACGTGAGGACATTCCATATAAATCCTTTGGGGACTGGCTCACTTCACTCAGGATTCCCAAGTTCCATCCATTTGCCTGGAAAAGTCATGATGTCTTGGTTTTCAATAGCTTAATAGGGTAGACGTGGCACACTTTTCTTTATCCATTCTTCAGTTGAGGGACATTAGGTGGTTTTTTTGTTGGTTTTTTTTGTTGTTGTTGTTGTTGTTGTTGGTTTTTTTTCGGTTTTTGATTATTACAAACAAAGCTGATATGAGTGTAGTTGTCAATGTATCTTTGTAGGATGTTGGAACATCTTTTGGGTATAAGCTCAGGAGTGGTAAAGCTGGGAATTAAGGTTGAACTATTCACAGTTTTCTGAGAAATCACCAATTTGATTTATATAGTGGTGTTACAAATTTTCAATCCCACCAGAAATAAAGGAGTGTTCTCTTTGCTCCACATCCCAAACAGCATAACATATCTCTTGAATTATTGATCTTAGCCATTCTGATGGGTGTAAGACAGACCCTTAGAGTTGTTTTGATTTGCATTTCCTTGATGACTAAGGGCTCAACATTTCTTTAAGTGCTTCTCAGCCATTGAGATTCTCCTGTTGAGATTTCTCTTTTTGGTAAGGTACATGATTTTTTAATTGGATAATATGGGTTGTTCCCTGTCTACCTTCTTGAGTTGTTTGAAAAGTTTGGATATTAGCTTCCTGTCTTATGTAGGGTTAGTAAAGATTGTTTCCCAATCTATAAGCTGTCAATTTTTAATTTTTCCCGTTGAGAGTGGCATGGATGGGTTGAGGTGTGTGTTTGGGAGGGGGAGTAGTGGTCAGGGAGGGTATCCTAGAGACAGGGGAGGAGCAATGCAATGAGATACTGTGGGAGGGCAGATGAGGATGAGGATAATGATTTGGTTGTAAAACAGATTAAAGATAAATAAAAATAAAAAAAATAAAAAAAAGAAAGTATCCTTTTCCTTACAGAGCTTTGCAGTTTTATGATGTCCCATTTATCAATTGTTGTTCTTAAGCCTGAGCCATTGGTGTTTTGTTCAGGAAATAATTGTCTCCTGAATCAATGCATTCAAGGGTATTTCTCACTTTCTCTTCTATGAGGTTTAGTGTATTTAGTGTTCTATGTTGAGGTCCTTGATCCACTGGGACTTGAGTATTGGGCAGGGTGATTTCTATCATTCTTTTGTGTGTAGACATCCATTTAATCTGATACCATCTATTGAAGATGGTTTAATTTTCCCATTGTATGGATTTTGCTTCTTCATCAAAAATCAAGTGTCCATAGGTGTGTGAGTTCATTTCTGCATCTTTGATTCAATTCTATTTATCAATGTATCTTTTTCTGTACCAATACCATGTGATTTTTATCACTATTGCCCTATAGTACAGCTTGAGGTCAGGGATGATGATGCCCCAGAAGATCTCTACTGCTTAGCATTGTTTTGGCTATCATATATATATATATATATATATATATATATATATATATATATATATATATATATATATATATTTAATTTTCCCATATGAATTTGAGAATTGATATTTCAAGGTCTATAAATATTGTGTTGGGATTTTTATCAGAATTGGATCAAATCTGTAGATTGCTTTTCATAAGTTGGCCATTTTCACTGAATTAATTCTACCTGTCTATGAGGATGGGAGTTTTCTCCATCTTGTGATATCTTCTTCAATTTCTTTCTTCAGTGACTTGAAGTTTTTTTTTTTTTTTTTTTTTTTTTTTTTTTTTTTTTTTTTTTTTTTTTTTTTTTTTTTTTTTTTTTTTTTTTTTTTTTTTTTTTCAAATAGATGTTTCACTGCTTGGATAGATTCACCATGATATTTTATATTATTCATGGATACTGTGAAGGGTATTGTTTCCTTAAATATCATTTGTGTAGAGGAGGGCTACTGGGCCATACATGGAGACCTCCATTTTCCTACTGCCTCTCCTCCCACCTTTACCAGACACCTAAACCATACAGGTAGTCTTCCATCCCCCTTATCATCTTCCCTGCTCATGAACCCTTTCCTACAAGGCAAGCTGCCTTGAGCAGCCTGCTATACTGGGAGACTTCCATTCTTCCCCCACCTCTTTTTCCTTCATTGGACTTGAGACTCCTAAACCATACAGACCTACAGATGTAAAACCATACAACCCAAGGATACCAATTAGAGGCCTGACATACCAGTACCATTGAGGTTCATCCCCTCCCTATTACTAGCTGTTATTCTTATTTCATTTTTTATGAAGTATTTTCCTGATATCACTTGGAGGCCTGATCTTTGCTGAAGGAAAAGGGAAAATAGAGGAAGCTGAGAAGAGTAGATGGAGAGGAACATGTGGTCAGGAGTGTATTGTATAAGAAAAGAATAAACAAAAAGAAAAAAATACATCAATAAATAAATCTATTTTTCAAAATAAAATATTTTTTTGTTCATTGAATTTGATTTCTATGCATGAATGCATGTTTTCTTCGGGGCATGGTTCACATATGGAATTCAGTGGACAATTTCTGGCTGTCAGTTCTCTCTTTCCACCATGTGGATTCTGGCAATCAAAATCAGGTAGTCAGATATGGCATCAAATACTTACATCTGCTAAGTTATCCTGCCAGCCTGTAGAATTCTTTTCACTGGAGAATAATTTCTCAGTTATATTGAAGCCATTTTATGAAAAACATGATTTGAATCATGTCTTCAAGCAGCAAACGAAAAGCACATGAAAAAATTTTATAAAAGCATTGGGGAAATGAAGGCCCAACTTGACATCTAAGCCTTTACAAATAGGATTCTGATACATGTTTTTTAGTTGTTGACTAATGTGTCCTGTGGGATTCACACACACTATCTATATATATATATATATATATTAAAAAGATTATAGGTGGTTACCCACAGACAGACAGCAAGTCTACATTGCTACTATAACCCTCATTAAATATGGAAATTCAAGCTAGTTTCTACATAGAATTTTTACTCATGTGTTCTAGCATCTTTTGTATAGGAAGGTACACTGAAGGGTATCAAAAGAGAAATGGAAGTACAGGTCAGCCACAGATCCTTTGTTTTACAATGGAGTCTTGCCTACATGATATGCTGTCACAAAGGTTGCACAAAGATTGTGGGAATAACTAACCAATATCATATTTCATTAAAAGCCCATTCTATGAGATAAAGCCCATACCTAATGTGGCTTAGGGGATCAAGAACCAGAGCCTAGATAACCCAGTAACCTAGCATAAACCAAACAATTCTAGCCAAAACCAACTATATAACAAAATACTTAGCAATAAAATGACTCCTAATGACATTCTGCTATATTCATAGATCAGTGTCTTTTTCAATCATCATCAGAGAAGCGTCCTGTTGTAGCAGATGGGGACATGTAAAGATATCAACAGCCAGAAGTTAAGCAGAGAGTGGAATATATAGGAACATTCCATTCTAAATAGCGTGTCTTCCACAAAAATCATCTCATAAGTGGTCAGGAAACCCTATAGAAGAAGAATCAGAAATATTGAAAGAGTCAGAGAAGATGGAGGACACCAAAAATGCAAAACGAAACAAAACAACAAAAACATGTTTGTCTAAATTAAAATAAGTAAAGCTTATATGAACACTCAGAGAATGAGGCAGCATTTACAAAGCCTGCATAAGTCTGTCTCACATCCTCTGTGTCTAGATTATGGGTTCCAGTTTATTGTTTTTATAGTATTTCTAAGCTTGTTAACAAGTAGGCTCTTTCATTCTTGTATGTTCTCTTAGGATTTGTTTTTCTTCTGTTTATCTTGTCTGACTTTGATGTTAGTTTTATCCTATATTACTTCTGTTTTATCTTAAATACTATGTAATTGTATATTATATAAATACATTATTTTGTTTTATCATATATTATGTTATTATTAAAAAGAATGTTTTGATCTTTTTAATAGGATTTCTTCTCTTTTAATTTCTGAACTCAGACTTTAAATGAAGCAAAACTTCATAAATACTGCTTTGATCTGAAAAAATAAGTTAATTAAAAAGACAAAGTCTCACTGTATATCATAAATTATTGATGTATAATGAAAGCAAATATTTTGAGGTTGAATTTCCACTTCATACAGAGAGCAGGGCTTGAGGTGTATACACATACAAATGAAGGTGGGAACTATAAAATAATTGGCAAAATATTAAAAAGAAATAAAGAATACAATGTTATAACTTAAAACAATAAATATAGCCGGGTGTGGTGGCTCACGCCTTTAATCCCAGCACTTGCGAGGCAGAGGCAGGCAGATTTCTGAGTTCGAGGCTAGCCTGGTCTACAAAGTGAGTTCCAGGACAGCCAGGGCTATACAGAGAAATGCTGTCTCAAAAAACAAAACAAAATAAAAGCAAACAAACAAACAAACAAAAACAATAAACATGCCTATATATCTCAACCAGTTGGCTGAATCAATTATTTGGTATGGATTTTATGTTCATGAAGGGTCAATAAAATTCATGGTAAAAACTCGAAAATCTTGCAGGTACAGCTGTAATGCATACACACCGAGCATTTCCATTCAATTTCATCATTAATGCCGATGAATTCATATGAATGAAGGTAACATGAGAATAAAAGGAAATTGCAACACATAATACAAATGAAGCAGTGATTTATTATCAGAGTTATGAGAGCCCATAGTTATTTGTTTATTTGTTTATTTGTTTCATTTGCTTCTCATTTTCTAAATAGCCTATAGTTTTAGAAATAGCATCACATATTTTTTAAACAAAAGACTATTTACTACTCGAAATCGAATTGTAATGTTTGTACCCTGCCTTAGGCAGTCACATATCATGGCTTTATACCAAATAATAATACAAGTTACTACACATAACACAAGCACACAGAGCACAAATATATGTGTGTTTTCATTTACATTCTTTTCTCAGCTGTGTATTTCATATTACACTTGCATTTCCGTTAATTATAAAGCATAACATGAGAAACTTGAAAGGGTTTTCCAACATTGAAATCTCTTTCAAAATGAAATGCATAATACATTTTCACTGCCTTTTGACTAGAACCTAAAGATAGTATTTTTTCCTTGTCTGAAATATGCTTTGCAGCATTTTTTAAATAGTTCATTATGTGTTGACAATTGTAATGTCTGCATCACCAGAAATTATATTTCTCCAGCACAACTAGTAATGATCAAGTTTACATTATGTCTGTTCTGGTTTTTTTTTTTTTTTTTTGGTTTTTTTGAGACAGGGTTTGTCTGTGTAGTCCTGGCTGTCCTAGAATTCACTTTGTAGACCAGGCTGGCCTTGAACTCAGAAATCCGCCTGCCTCTGCCTCCTAGTGCTGGGATTAAAGGCGTGCGCCACCACGCACGGCCATTATGTCTGTTTTAAAATGACTATTGTTTAAAAATATCTACACAGAATACTGTGACATATATTAGATGGATATTAAGAAAAGTTATGGCCAGGTGTGGTGGTGCACACCTTTAATCCCAGCACTTGGGAGGCAGAGGCAGGCCGATTTCTGAGTTTAGGGTCAAACTGGTCTACAAAGTGAGTTCCAGGACAGCCAGGTCTATACAGAGAATCCCTGTCTTGAGAAACTGTTAATACTTAGAATAAATTCATTCCAATAATTAACAAAAACATAAATACTTTGAAATGAATCATCCTTAGCATTTATAAATACTTAGAACAATTGTGGAACTTTCAACATGTACAATCAGAATTTAATGCATGAATTTTTGTAATTCAAATTTATCAAGATGACTTTTTGCCTCTTTTTTCTTACTCTACTTTTACTTTCAACTAATTCACACTATATGGTTTTCCATACTTATAAGAAGATAGATATTATTAATACCTGTACAATTTTTCCTACTTGTTATGTGGCATTCAGGTTACCTAGTTTAGGAAGGATTATATTTTATGTATAAGTCACTGTGGTAGATGTCACTGTTAGATGGCACATAAAAATGTATATTTTAGGGACCCTGTGTTCCACCCAATAGATGACTATAAGCCTCCACTTTTGTATTTGCAAGGCACTGGCATAGCCTCACAGGAGAGAGTATAGGGGAATGCCTGGGCCAGGAAGCAGGGAATGGGTGGGTTGGGGAGCTGGGGGAGGGGGGAGGGCGTAGGGGATTTTCATAGAGGAAACTAGGAAAGGGGATATCATTTGAAAAGTAAATGTATATATATATATATATATATATATATATATATATATATATATACCTATGTACAATGATTACTATATTCATATGAAGAAGAATTATTTGCTTTTTAATAAGTATTCTATAATGCTTTGATGAAAATTTGGAAGTTAGCTGTCATTTAATAATAGCTTCAGTATCATACTTTTCATATTGTACCTGAAAACCAATGATCAACAATCACGTACATTTAGGACTTGTAAATATGACTAGGGTATCCTCTGTGATTCCATAGTTATAGTTCATTTTGTTGTATACTATTCAATACTTCAATATTTTTTTATTTAAGATATTATATTTATTTACATTTCAAATGTTTCCCCTCTGTAAATCCCCTATCCCATTCTCCCTCACCCTGCTTCTATGAGGGTGTGCCTCCAACCACCCAACCACTTCTGCTTCCCTTTCCTGGCATTCCTCTAACACTGGAGCATCAAGCTTTCACAGGACCAAGGGCCTCTTCTCCTATTGATATCCTAAGGCTATCCTCTGCTACATATTCAGTTTCAGCCATGACTCCCTTTATGTGTTCTGTTTGGCTGGTGGTTTAGCTCCTGGGAGCTCTGGTTGGTTGACATTGTTGTTCCTTCTATGGGGTTGCAAACCCCTTCAGATCCTTCAGTCCTTTCTCTAACTCCTCTGTTGGGGAACCCATGCTCAGTCCAATAGTTGGCTGTGAGCATCTGCCTCTGTATTTGTCAGCTATGGCAGAGCTTCTCAAGAGACAGCTATATCAAGATCCTGACAGCAAGCACTTCTTGGCACACACAATACTGTCTGGGTTTGGTAATTCTATATGCTCTAACATGTGTTAGATAAACATGTAAAACTCACAAACACACACACAATCATAGACACATTCATACACCTATAAATAATACAAAATTTTGAAAACTACAAATTCCATCTTCCTACTCAAGTAGAGAGTCACATTATTCCAAAAGTTTTTGGTTTGCTCAACTCATTAAAAATGCTCATTATTGTGAACTTAGTATGTTATATATGATTTTGCTAATTCACTTGGTCATCTATATTATTTTAAAACAAAATGACCTAGGAAAGTGAAATTCCCTGGTTTAATAAGAACTCAATTACCCAGAAGCAGGTAGTTTAATAGAAATGACTAAGTTCCTGGTAAGGAAAGGCTCAATTTCATTCTTAGAATTCAGAGAACATAACAAAGTATTCACTATATTTGAAACACAAAGGAAATATTCGATCAAAGTTATTATTTTTATTCATTTGTTTTTCAGTAGTATATCTGTCAACTCACAGAGATGGTGATAGCTAGTCACAAGACCTGAAAAAGTTCAAACCAAACAAAAATTCCTTTATGAAGAATGGAATATAGATACCAAGCCCCTACTCTCAACCCTAGTCAAGGGACAATTTGCAGTTCAAAACAGTGGAAAAGGAAAATTCACATTTCTCAAGGAAGTCTCATTAGGTATATCCATCACAATCCAAAGCAGGACATGTACATATAATTAATTGATCAATGAAAATGGACTCTATACTTTGTATTCCTGTATATGTGTATGTGTGTACCTTTTTTTATCTTCATGTTGTTTGTTCATTTGTTTTGCTCTTTGTCTTTTGGCTTTTGTTTTTTAGTTGAGAAAGAAGCAAAGGCATGAATTTCTGTGGGTAGGGGAATCTAGAAGATGTTGGGGGAAAAGAACAAATATAGTAAAACATATTGTATATAATTTCTAATAAAATAAATAAATGATAGTTGCTTTTCACTAAATGATTCAGGCTGACTTCAAACTTTCAATCTTTATTTCAATCTATAATTTCACCAAAACTGAGAGCATAGGCATGTGTCACAGTGTATGAGAGCAAATGTTTTTCCTCTGTCAACCATGTAGAAGGTCAGTAATAACAGGTACAATTACTAACAGCCTGCTTTCTCAGGGCATTTTATGTTTTAAATGACTCAACTCATGATGAACTTGGGTTTATTGTGTTGGGAACAGCTAATCTCTAACAGCAAATGTTACCAACAGGGACCCTAATAACTGGAAATGCAGACATGTAATCTAGGCCATTTCATCACATAATCTGCAGAGAATTTACTAAATAAATGCAAAACTAAGTAGTGAAGAAACAGGATCAAATGCCTTCTTGTCTGTCCACAGCTTTTCTTATCATGATATCTAATATTTCAAATACAATTAGATATTTAACATGTACACAAAATAAATCTGTCTTGGTCAAATGATTTTTGTATCAGGCAAGTAATATTTTAGTATATTTGGTATAGAGTCTGTTATGTTTCCTAACTTATCTCATATTATTTAACAGGGAAAAAGATGCTAAATAAGATTTTTTTTCAATTAAGCACAATTTTATCACACTTAATTTTATTAGTATAATTCTGTTTGTGTTTATGACAAAAATAATTTAATAAAGAAACACAGTGGCACACTATTTTAGTGATGTTACATGCATTATACTAACTATATATTACTATAACTACATGTAATATTTGATGGAATTTGTCGTCCTAAATACATTAGAGAAACATTATGGAGAAATCATTATCAAATCAATTCTTCTATATACACATGAAAATTTCTCATATCACTGGCATCAGGTATGATACTCCATACCAGTATGTCACTAGTACTAAAATTTTGGAAACCTGTGGTATGTGCTAAAAAATTTTCTTTCAAACTCTTATCATTGGCAAATGAAAATTGAAGCAAAGAATAAAATGAGGCTTTTTGGAAAGATGTCTTCATCCATTCTATCCCAGCAAAGAATAAGGTTTCTCATAATGTGCATGCTAAAAACCTAATCCTATACCCATTACTTTCTGTAATTAGGAAGTATGTATAATTTTTTGAACTATTTCATTGAGACATATAAATAAGTTCCTGGTCATTTTAATATTACATATACTAAGATATATATATATATATATATATATATATATATATATATATATATATATATATGAATGACATGAGTTTTCATGTAAGGTAAGTATTGCTTTCATGGTTTAACCTCAAGTTTTAAATTAAAATCCACACTCTTAGTCAAACACTCTCTTCATCTCTTCACTTGTTATCCCTAAATAACAACACACTCATTATCTAAAGTCTGGCGTTTTTCTTGTTTTCCTTCTCTGGCTACAGAAGTATTTTGGTGGAGAGCTTACTGGTAGTATAAAAATGAACTAGGTGTATGATATAGTGTCTATGTTTGGTGACTGATTGTGGGATGGATCCCTGGCAGCCGCAGTCGTTGGGACCATCCTTTGGATTGAGCTGCACAAATGCTCCCTTTAACTCTTTCAATGTGTGCTTTGTTCTTAATTCTAGGAAGGGGTGACGTGCCCACATTTTGATCTTCCTTCTTCTTGAGTATCATGTGTTTAGTAAANTGGCCATCAGTGGGAAGAGAGGCCCCTTGGTTATGCAGACTTTATTTGCCCCAATACAGGGGAACACCGGGGCCAGGGGGTGGGAGCGGGTGGGTAGGGTAGCAGGGCCGGGAGGGGGGAGGATATAGGGAACTTTCTGGATAACACTTGAAATGTAAATGAAGAAAATATCTAATAAAAGTTGAAAAAAAAAATGAACTAGGTGATATAGGGTCTGTTTACTTGCTTTTAGTAAATTACTTGATACCTTCATGATATTGAAATTAATGCCAAATAAATCACCTTCCATAGATTGTTTAATTATTTGCAACATTTAGATACAATAAATTGTAGGTTCAAAAAAAGATGCAATATTGTTTTAGTAGGCCCAAAGTAGGAACCACAACACTTTTCAAATTTAAGATTGGTGTAGAAAATGATGGTAAGACTCACACTTGTGTTTCTCAGTTTCTGGGATACGTGGATAATATTCAGATATATCTAGTAAAATATGAGGGTACAACAAATAATTGCATATAAATTGTCTTGATGGCACTTAGGTTGCTGATAGTATAGAAGCAAGCATACCCTTTGAATTGGAAAGTCTAAAATAAAATTGAATAGGTGAGCTTATTTAGCCTCCAGTGGCAATTATATTAATGATACTATATTCTTTGTCTCTAATAAAAATCCTCAGAAACATTAGCTTACTTGTATAAGATCTAAAAATGACACTCAAGTCTATTTGAACTAGCAGAGGACACTGAGGAGAAAAGAACCATAAGCTACCAGACAGCATCATTCTGTCATAGCCCATCATTCTTAGCTTTAGTAAACATTTACATGCTCAGGCACATTAAGTCTTATGGGCTCTGGCCTCTCCTTGCTTATACATTTCAGAGTAATAGCTCGAAGAATAAAACCCTCAAGAATTCAATAAAAGTAGCAGCAAATCTCTCTAACAGGCTGGATAAAGAGGTGGTTTACTTGGTGATAAACATTTCCCCTACTGAAGTCTTAAGATTGGTTTCTAAGGACCAACAAGCTCTGTAAAAATTGGGGTTATGAAATTTTCACTCATTCCTCTCCAAAATGGGAGGGCTAAGGGGCAAGTTTATAACTGTTGCATTATAAATTAGGTGACGGTAATAGAAACTGTCCAAAGGGAGCTATGATATTGTGCTCATGGAAAATTTATACATCATATTTTTATGGAAGTTGTGGGGCTTTGATCATTGGAGGTGGATATTTTTTGTGATTTGTCCTTACAAACAAATATAAATAATATTAAAGTCTATTTATCAAATACATGGCATTGAGGCTAAATTAGGAATAAACCCTTTAAAATATATATTTAGGATTTACAATATAAATGCCATCATTTGAAAATTTAGAGAGGAAGATAAATTTTAGGGAACTTAGAAAAAGAAAATGACAAGATATGTGGAATTTATAAGAAATTCATGGAATATATATTATCTTATGAATCATGATCACAGTATCTGGATAACTTTATATATTAGAAATAACTTTGATTAAATAGTGGATATTTTTCACACAATTTGGAACTTTAGCTAATTCTTTCCTTAGAAAAAGAAGGGACAGAGTGGCTTACTAGGATCCCAGTATGTGGGATGCTGAAACAAGAGAATTTCTGAGTTCAGAAGTAATCTAGGCTACACATTTGTTTCCATGTTAGACTATGTTACTAAGGAAGACTTTTCTAAATGAAATAAAAGAGTCATAGGAATTGCATAACAGGAAAGCGGGATTGTTCTAATGTCTAAGAATTTTGTAACTTGAAGTTTTCATATCAAATGAACTGTGGTGTCACACAATGCATATAGAGCACTAATTAAATTGATTTTAAATTTATTATGACAAATCTTTCTATAATAAAAATATTTTCCATAAATAAAAACTCTTTTCTATACAATATATTTTGGTAATGTTCTTTTCACTGCACTACTTTCTTTAAATTATTCTCAAGATATTGCCGATTCTCCCTCTTTCTCTCCCATCATTAATCAATCCCTCTGTCATTCTTGTTCCTTACCCTCCATCAAGAAGGAACCAAATACATAAAATTCAGAAAAACAAATATCAAACAGATAAGCAAAATTCCAACTAAAAATGCTCAAACAAAAAATAATGAAACAAAGGTCTGGTAATAATATAAAACAAATTACAGCAACAAACAAATAAACAGACTATGTGATTTATTTTGTGTCAGGCAATTATTCTCGGGCATATAGGCTGCCCTGGAGCATTGTGGATACACTCAATTACACTCCACTGGGGAGGAAATTATTTTCTCTTTTCCAGCTGGTACAAATTCCAGAAGATTCTAGGTCAGGCTTGGAAGCCCATGTCCAAAAATCCCTCTTAAGGCTAGGAAGAGTTTTGCTTGAACCTGTACATGTCTTATGTGTGCTGCCGTGATGTCATTACATTCCTGCAAGAATCTGTCCCATAGCATCTGTAAAACACTGTTCCTTGGAGTAGTCCATAACCTTTAGCTCATAGATTCTTCTCTACTCCTCTTTTAGACACATCCCTGATCCTTGAGTGGAGGGATTTGATGGAAGACATTCCATGTAGGACTGTGCACTATAATGTCTCTTACTCCCTGAACATTGTTCATCTGTAAGTCTCTGTGTTGATTTCCATTTTCTGTTAAATCTTTAAGTCAAATGTTTTATATAAAACATTAAAATATTTGACTTTTAAATTGATATTGATGTGTATATATGTGTGTTTGAATATGTTCATGTTCAGTTCAGGCAGAGGTCACAGGAGAATATCTGATCCCCTTAAGCTGTAATTATAATCAGTTATGGAATACTGCTACATGGTATCTGGGAACCAAACTGGGTTTGCCATAACACAAAGTTTTTAACTGCTGATTCATCCCTTGAGTCTTAGTAAATGAGGTTTTATACTTATATACTTACTATTATATTTCCATAATAGGTAGAATAGTATTTTTCTTTACCCCTTATCATCCATTTTCTAATTCTTGAATCCTGGCTACATGTCATATCACAAGGGAGATGAAAATTGCATGCAGACAGTGATGTACTTTCTGATGAGCCATTATTTAAAAAAAAATGATATAAGTTATCCACCTATGGCCAGTGGGAACACAGGAATCTTTCCAAAGAAAAGAGGAAGACAGAAACCAAGAGATGCAATATATGAATCTGACTCTTCTAGTCAACGCAGTTTCTGAGCAAGAGAAAGGGGAAAGATAACTTCCAATGTAGTCTCTCCTTTAAAATTACAACATAATAGGAAATATTCTCTACTAAATTACCTTGAATAAATGTATCACTGCAGACCTAATACACATACACACACACACACACACACACACACACACACACACACACACACACAGACAGACAGACAGACAGACAGATAGATAGATAGATAGATAGATAGAAGATAAATGAAGAAAGTATCAGATAATAGAGCAATATGATTAAATTTTGTTTCTAATATGTTGCAATTTTTTCTGTAATTTCTACAACATGAAGCACAAAATAAAGATGAGAATGCAGGGAAGAAAGAACAGAAATATTGAGGCTGTTTTATTGACATTCTGAATGCTTCTAAGTAAATATATTTTTATTAAAATGTCAATATAGTAAAGTACAAACAAATATTAAACTTTTTTCCCATTTTTATTGTATATTTTTCTTTATCTACATTTTAAATGATTTCTTCTTTCCAGGTCTCCCCTTCAGAAACTCCCTATACCATACCCCCTCCCCTGCCCTTATGAGGGTCCCCCCCCCACCCACTCCTATCTTCCCTCCATGGCATTCCACTTCACTGGGTCATAAGGAACCCTCAGGCCTGAGGCTTTTAAAGAGGAACAATGATTCCCTTTAAGACATACAAGGTGATACAATTAAACATGGAAAGGGAGTGAATAAAACTATTAAAGGCTGAAAATGTAAATATAATGAATAAAACATGAAATAAGGGAGACCTAAGCATGGAAAACCTGGGGAAGAGAACAGTAACAATAAATATATGCATTACTAACATAATACAAGGGATTGAAGAAAAAAAATCTCAGGCCTAAAAGATCCAATAGAAAAAAAATGATACACTTGTCAGAAAAAATAGTTAAACAAACAAAAAAAAAATGTCTGACCCCCCCAAAAGAATACATGTACTCTAGAATACTATGAAAACACCTAACCAAACCATTAAAAAAATGCCCAAGAGACCCAGCTCCAAGGAGAATCTGGAATATTTTTTGAACAAAATCATAGAAGAAAACTTTCTCAACCTAAAGAAAGAGATGCCTATAAGGATGTAAGAGTATCAGAGAACACCAGATCATTAGGCTAGATAAGAACATTGATTAAAAAAATACTCAATAAAATTCTTCCAAATTGAATCCGAGAACACATCAAAAAAATCACTCACCACAATCAAGTAGGTTTCTTCCCAGGTATGAAGGGATGGTTCAATATACAGAAATCCATCAACATATTCCACTATATAAACAAACTGAAGGAAAAAAAGCACATGACCATTTCATTAGGTGCTGAAAAAGCATTTGACAAAAATCAGGATCACTTCATGTTAAAAGTTTGAAAAGATGAGGAATTCAAGGCCCATACCTAAACATAATAAAAGCAATATACAGCAAACTAGTAACCAACATCAAACTAAATGGAGAGAAACCTGAAGCAATTCCACTAAAATCAGCAACTAGACAAGGCTGCCCACTCTCTCCTTATCTTTTTAATATAGTACTTGAAGTTCTACCTAGAACAATTAAACAACAAAAGGAGGTCAGAAGTATACAAATTGGAAAGGAAGACATCAAAATATCACTATTTATAGATGATATAATCATATACATGTGACTCCAAAAATTACACCAAAGAACTCCTACAGCTGATAAACAACTTAAACAAACTCAAACAAATCAATATCCTTCCTCTATGCAAAGTATAAACTGGCTGAGAAAGAAATTAGGGAAATGACACCCTTCACTATAGTCTCAAATAATATGGCATACCTTGGTGTGACTTTCACCAAGCAAGTGAAAGATCTGTCTGACAAGAACTTTAAGTCTCTGTAGTAAGAAATCTAAGGAGATCTCAAAAGATGGAAAGATCTTTCATGCTCATGGATTGGCAGGATAAATATAGTAAAAATAACCATCTTGCTGAAAGCAATCTACAGATTCAGTGCAATCCCTATCTGAATTCCAAATCAATTCTTAATAGAGTAAGAAAAAAGCAATTTGCAAATTCATTTGGAATAACATAAGTCCAGGTTAGCGAAAACTATTCTCCACAATAAAAGAACTTTTGAGGGAATCATCATCTTTGACATTAAGCTGTATTATAGAGCAATAGTGATTAAAAAAAAAAAAACTATATGGTATTGGTACAGAGACTGCCATAACAATCAATGAAATAGAATTGAAGACCCAGAAATGAACCCACACACCTATGGTCACTTGAGGTTTGACCAAGGAACTAAAACCATCCAGTGAAAAAATGACAGTATTTTAAACAAATGCTGCTGGTTCAACTGGCAGTCAGCATGTAGAAAAATGCAAATTGATGCTTCTTATCTCTCTGAACAAAGCTCAAGTCCAAGTGGATCAAGAGCCTCCACATAAAAACAGATATACTGAAATTTACAGGGGAGAAAGTGGGGATATCCTCCAACACATGTTAATAGAGGAATATTTCTGGAACAAAACAACAGTGGCTTATATTCTAAGATCAAAAGATCAACAATTAGGAGCCTATAAATTAGCAAAGCTTCAGTAAGACAAATGACACTGTCAATTGGACAAAACAGCAAACAACAGATTGGGAAAAGATTTTTTACCAACCCTGCATCGAATAGAGGGCTAATATAATATATACAAAGAACACAAGAAGTTATACTCCAGAGAATCAAATAACCCTAGTAAAAATGGAGTATAGAGTTAAACCAAGAATTTTTCACTGAGGAATATTGCATGTCCAAGAAGTACCTAAAGAAATGTTCAACATCCTTAGTCATCAGGGAAATGAAAATCAAAACATCCTTGAGATTCCACCTCATACCATTCAAAGTGGCTAATTTCAAAAACTCAGGTGATAGCAGATATTGGTAAGGATGTGAAGAAAGGAACACTCCTCCATTGCTGGTGGGATTTCAAGCTTGTAAAACCACTCTGGAAATCAGTTTGGCGGTTCCTCAGAAAATAAGACATAGTATTACCTGAGGACCCAGCTATACCACTCCTGGCCTTATAACCAAAAGATTTTCCAACATATAACAAGGACACAAGCTCCACTATGTTTATAGCAGCCTTATTGATAATAGCTAGAAGCTGGAAAAAAAATGTCCTTCTGTCCTTTAACAGAGGAATGGATACCAAAAATGTGGTACATTTACAAAATGGTATACTACTCAGGTATTTAAAAAGATGAATTCATGAATTTCTTAGGCAAATCAATGGAACTAGAAAATATCATCCTGTGTGAGGTACCCCAATCACAAAACAACACACAAAAGAACTCACTGATAAATGGGTATTAGCCCAAAAGCTCAGAATACTCAAGACACTATTCACAGACCACATAAAGCTCAGGAAGAGAAAAGTATGTGCACTTTAGTCCTTCTTGGAAAAGGGAACAAAATACTCATAGGAGCAGATATGGAGACAAAGTATATATAGCAGAGACTGAAGGAAGGGCCAATCAGAGACTGTCCCACCTGGGGATTCATCACACATATTCCACTATGTTTATAGCAGACTTATTTAAAATATCCAGAATCTGGAAAGAACCCAGATTTCCTTCAACAGAGGCATTGATACAGAAAATGTGTAACATTTACACAATGGAGTACTATGCATCTATTAAAAACAATGATTCTTAGACAAATGGAGGATATCATCTTGAGTGAGGTAACCCAGTCACAAAAGAACACACATGATATGCACTGACTAATAAGTGGATATTAGCCCAGAAGCTCGGAATCCTCTTTAGAAGGGGGAACAAATACCCATGGAAGGAGTTACAGAGACAAAGTTTAGTGCAGATCCTGAAGGAATGACCATCCAGAGACTGCCCCACTTGGGGATCCTTCCCATAAACAACCACCAAACCCTAACACTAGGCATATGCCAACAAGAGCCTGCTGATAGGAGCCTGATATAGCTGTCTCCTGGAAGAATCTGGCAATGCCTGGCAAATACAGAAATGGATGCTCACAGTCATCCATTGGACAGAGCACAAGGTCCCCAATGAAGGATCTGGAGAAAGTACCCAGGGAGCTGAAGGTGTCTGAAGCCCAACAGGATGAACATCAATATGAACTAACAAGTACCCCAGAGCTCCTTGGAACTATACCACCAATAAAAGAAAACACATGCACGGACTTGTTACTCTAGCTGCATATGTAGCAGAGGATGGCCTAGTCAGTCATCAATGCAGGAGAGGCCTTTGGTCCTGTGAAGGCTCTATGCCCCAGTATAGGGGAATTCCAGGACCATGAATGTCAGTGGATGGTTTGGGGAGTAGGGGAAGGAGGAACGGGCTAGGGGATTTTCGGGAGGGAAACTAGGAAATGGGATAACATTTGAAATGTAAATAAAGAAAATATCTAATAAAAAATAGCCATCTAATTTTTTTTAAAATCACATAATGATTTTTAGTGTCTAAAATGAAAGCATAATGCATTTGGAACAAAAAAATATGAATATATAGAAAAATAGTAATACAGCAAACTTTCCATTTTAAATATTGATGGTTTTAAGTTAAAAATGTTAAATTGCGTACTTTTGACACAAAAATAAATGGATAAATAGAATATATAAAATTCAAGGAAATAAATTCTATTAAGTAAGATAATTTATTATGAAACCATAATATGTCAAGAGATGGATGGATCACCAAGTAATTGCAATGTGACAAGTCCTTAATTGTTTGGACAACTTATAATCTCACTCCTAAGCATATAAGTGAATGAATAATTCAACACATTGTATTATAATAAAGAACTAATCATTAAAAAATGTAATGATAACCCCACTTTAAATTAATCTCATTATTAGTTCTGCTAATTGCTATAATAAACATAAAATAAAAGTATAATTACCCATGTAATAGCCTACATAATTTTACCCATCAGAAAGCAGCTTTGTACTGGCCTCATCTTTCCTCATATTTGACTTACACAAGGTTTTGGAGAGCCTTGAAATTAGTAGGGAAAGCAGATCAAAGGCAATGTTCTCAGAAGGGTGACTTGCAAGTAAAATAGATGCCATTCACTTCCTGTTGCTTGGTGGTATCACAGAATCAAATCTAGATGATAATTATGCTACAATACATAATATCTAGTGTGTAACTAGATGAGGATCAAAAGAGCTTGACTTTTACACTCCATACATTGTGCATCGAAATAATTAACGTATGAATTTTATTTTATAGTTAGAATTTTATTTCTATTTATATATTTTAATACTCTAAGTAGAGATTGAAATATAATTCAGTATGTATATCAGAGATTGAAAGATTTATATATTTTTGTAAGTGTACATTTTCAAAGTCTTCTTTTAAAGTAACCCAAATCCCTTATAGCTAGGGTTACACCATGAAATTCTGGAAAAACTAAAAGCAAACCAACCTACCAACCAAAACAAAGAAACAAAATAAAGCATAATTATGACATGGGAAGTTCTGTGCGGAGCGCCTCCCTGCCTCCTTCGACCAGCAAGAAAGTCAGGCCACCACTGGGATCTTCTCAGTCAGCTTTATTCTGGAACGCCTTGCGTGTAGATTCCCACTCTCCCAGGGAGGGGGAGGGGGTGTCATAGTGGATGCGGATTGGTGCACCAAGCCACACCCATTAGCATATTGCCCATTCATTGTTGTCACAAGCAGTGCCTCATTAGCATATTTCCCTTCCGAAGGGGCTACTGCTTGAGGAGGGCCTGAGGAGAGAGCTGCGCATGCACACTAGGCTCTCCTCACTGGCAGCCTGCCCGTCCTGCGCCATCTTGTAATGGGGCGGAGCTAGAGGCCTTCCCTGAGCCGGAAGGCCTTCCCGGAGCTCGGGCAGCCTTACCTGCGGTCAGAGCCGAGGGGGAGCGTCCACCGGCGGTCAGAGCCAGGCGGCCCCTCCTACAGTTCTGCTTTGAATTTTGATGAAATAAGACAATGTACATTTAGTCACCCATAATAAAAACAAACAAATCCTGAAAATAAAAAGTTTTAAAACAACTTTCTACAAACATTTAACCAAAAAAAGGAGGTGAAAGGGACTATAAAGGGCCCTGCTGACTCTCTTGTGATGCTGTGCCAGTGCCTGGCAAATACAGAAGTGGATGCTCACAGTCATCTATTGGATGGAAGACAGGGACCATAATGAAGGAGCTAGAGAAAGTACCCAAGAATCTAAAGGGGTCTGCAACCCTAAAGGAGGAACAACAATATGAACTAAGCAGTACCCCCCAGAAATGTATCTCTAGCTGCATATGTAGCCGATAATGGCCTAGTCGGCCATCAGTGGGGAGGAGAGGCCCATGGATTGCAAAGATTATATGTCCCAGTGCAGGAGAATGCCAGGGCCAGGAAGTGGGAGTGCGTGGGTTGGGGAGCAGTGCGGGGGTGGGGTAAAGGGAACTTTGGGCATAGCATTTGAAATGTAAATGAAGAAAATATCTAATAAAAGATATATGTGTAGTCTAGTATAGGTATTAATGTCATATTTATGTATCATTTATGACATTTATATACTCAATTAATATAAAATTTATCACAATCATTTTTATCTGTGTCTTTATATTGACACTGAATCAATCAGAAACCATCAAATAAGCTTTTAAAAAGTCAATAAAATTGTCATTACTAAAAGAATTTCATAATAAACCTACCAAACATTAAAGGAGCAAATATTTATTAAAAACTTATTACATCCCAATGTTTTGTTTTGTTTTGTTTTTCAGTTTTTTTATTAGATATTTTCTTAATTTACATTTCAATTGCTATCCTGAAAGTTCCTCCCCCCCCCCCGCCCTGCTCCCCTGCCCACCCACTCCCATTTGTTGGCCCTGGCATTCCTGTATTGGGGCATATAAAGATTGCAATACCAAGGGGCCTCTCCTCCCAACGATGGCTGACTAGGCCATCTTCTGCTCCATATGGAGCTAGAGACATGAGTTCTGGGGGTTCTGGTTAGTTCATATTGTTGTTCCTCTTCTAGGGTGTCAGACCCCTTCAGCTCCTGGGGTTCTATCTCTATCTTCTCCATTGTGTGGCCCTGTGTTCTATCTTGTAGATGACTGTGAGCATCCACTTCTGTACAAGACAGCTATATCAGGGTCCCTTCAGTAAACACTTGCTGTCCTATGCAATAGTGTCTGAGTTTAGTGACTGATTATGGGATGGATCCCCCAGTGGGGTAGTTTCTGTATAGTCCATCCTTTCGTCTTGGCTCTAAAATTTGTCTCTGTAACTCCTTTCATGGGTATTTTGAGTCCTATTCAAAGGAGGAATGAAGTATCCATGAGGTGGTTTTCCATCTTGATTTTTTTGTGTTTTGCAAATTGTATGTTAGATGCTTTGGAAAAAAAAAATAGAACAAAGACTGTTTGTCTAAATTGTGTTAATACTATGCACACCTGTTAACTATCTCTTGCAGAACACAAAACAAAAACATTATTTTCAGATTGGAATAAATACATTAATTTGGGGGAAAAACAATCATGAGAATGTGAGTGTTTCTTTAGAAAATGAAACTACAGGGGGAGCATAAAAATCTCTTTTATGGAGACAGAGGAAGGAGGTTGGAAAACAATGGGCTAAATGAGACCGGAAGGGGGTACTGGAAGTGGCTGAGATAGAAATATATACTGCTGGAGGGAGCACAGTATTTGAAGAAATAAATTACACACAGAGTCTAATAAAATGAAGATGAAAATCTTGAGGCCCACTATGACACAGAGCCTATGCCCAGCACTGCCTGGATAGCCTGGATAGTCAGGAATGTGAACCAGGGACTGAGATCTAGGGTAGAACTAAACATGACTGGCCTAGATAGATAGATAGATAGATAGATAGATAGATAGATAGATAGATAGATAGATAGATAGATAGATAATAGATAGAGATAGATAGATGAAAATATTGCATAATTCTATACTTAGAATAAATATAATTCCTAATAATATGGTGCTATAGTTATAGATCAGTACCCTGTCGAGTAGTCATCAAAGAGCCTTCCTTTAGCAGCAGATGAGAATGGTTGCACAAACCCACAACCAGACATTATGTAGAAATTCTAAATTAGAGTCTCCATTGGGTCCCTCCTCTAGGTGCTTGGGGGAACTGTATAGAAGAGCAGGTGAAAGACTGAAAAAGTCAAAGGAGATGAACAACCCCAGAAGACTATGGGCCACTAAATCAAATAAGCAGGACTTATACGCACTCAAGGCAACCCAATAGGAGACAAAATAGAGATACACCTCAATCCCATGCCAAAGAACCACAGCATGTTTAATCTTTATGTTTATGTAAAAATTATAATGCAAATATTTACACCCAACCTTGACTGTATTTAATTTATGAACTAGAGAAATGTCATTATTGCATAGCTCTTATTCCAATTAGAATTGCAAAAATGTCTAAAACATTCAGCTGAAGAACAATAAACAAAAAGACTAAGCTGAAGAAACATAATTGTAATTTATCATTTTACAATATCTTCATAATAGTGATAGGCTAAGTGAGGTTTAATTGAAATATGTCTTTAATTGTTTTTACACACATCCATCCCTATTAACACACACACACACACACACACACACACACACATGCACATATATATATATATATATATATATATATATATATATATATATACATATATGTGTGTGTGTGTGTATACATATACACACATACATACATACACATAACTATACAACTTACATAAATCATAAATCTGTAAAGGGGTTAAATACATTCAGCATCTAATTGTAGGAGGTAATAATTACATATAGCACAAATCATAAAATTATATCAAATATTACTTATGATGACTCACTATAAACTTAGACATTGATTTTACTGAAGTTATACGAGTATACCAAGCAACCAAGAGATAGAAAAATAGAATTAAAACTATTCTTCATGTTGGAAAATATAATAAATTTAAATTCAAACTTTATTGACTATGACTTTTCTTAGTAATAAATCAATCATATATCAATAATGGGGTTGGAAGAATTCAAGCTTGAAATTGAAGGCTAAATCTCTTGAAGTTTCCTCAGAGAGATTAAAATGAGGTAAAAGTAGCCAGGATAATATCATATTCCAGTGTTAGGTGATGGGCTCTTTGTTGAGTTACTTCACTATTCAGCTTTTCTGCAATTAACACTAGTGTGTATTAAACATATAGTGTGTATAGCATGGCACATAGTGTGTACGGCATGGCTGATGTTCTCTTTTCTTGTAGCTTCAAGTCTCCACACACATTTGAGAGTATTTCAATATTTTATCAAATCTCTCCTTTGCACATCTCCTCTTTTTACATCAATAAAATTTTAATTTTTAAATGTCCAAAACTTTCCAATTATATTTTAATTATGTATGATACATACAGCTATAAAGAGCAGAAACAAACTTTGTCTATCCTATGATAAAATTCATATACTGTATTCCTAAAATTCTGTATAGTTAATAATTTGATCTAATTTTAAAAAATAAATTATGACAAGATATACTCACACAAGAATTTATTTGAGGTTATAAAATAATCTAAAGGTCCATGAAGTTATTATTCTATCTAATTTTCCCTGTTTAAATATTAGAAAGAAATAAACAGTAATGTCTCTAATATTTGATATGTGAGATATTTTGCTTATCATTATATAAGTTATTTGGCCTTAGTATATTTTCTCTTGTGAATTGCCATTTTCATTATTCCTCCTTTCTATTTAAGGACACTTTATTAACATATATTCAGACAAAACACTCATATACATTAAATAAATAAATCTTTTCAAATAAAGAAAAATAATTTAGAAACTGGATCATGAGATTCATGGAATCAGAAAAGTTTTATTCAATTTATTTATTTAATATAAATATCTTTGCATCCCATGTGTGTCACATGGGGCCTGAAGAGGGCACTGGATTCTCTGGAACTGGAATTACAGGTGGCTGCCTGCTACCATGTGGGTTGACACAGTCTTTTTGAAATGCATCCAGTATTCAAAAATTCTTATTGTCTTTTAAGTTCAGAATGTTCTGTTTAACATAACACTATTTTTCTCCCCTGGGTGTCATTTCTGAGTGACTTCACCACAATTTGGTCTCAGGAAGGTATCTAGAAATTAAGAAAAATAATAATTTGTAAATTTATCTTTATTTTCACATTGAAATTTCATTTCCTTTCTCAATTGTTCCTTACCATGTTTATATACATTGTTATACTCAACTCCATTTTCCAAGAGACTAGTATTTTGAATGTAGATTTAATTCTTCTAAAAGAGTCTACGTTATAAAATATTTAAGTTTTATTAAAATATTCTCAGTATTTGTGGATTGTGTTTAAGTTGCAATTTATATGCTTCTAATTTCACTATATACACCTTTTAAAGAAGCTGCAAGCAAAACATTTTCAGTACCATCATCTTTCTTTGACTTCTAATTCATTTTTTATAATTGTGTTCATTTTGTGTAACATTATCTAATTTCTGAACTCTACTTATCTATAATTCTTTTGTGTCATAAAAGTGATTAGGTAAATGGAAAATAGTGTTGCAGTTACTGCATTTTTATAAACATGCATATACACTAAAAAGAAAAAAAAAAGAAAATTCTTCTTAGCTATCAGGATATAGATGAGGAGGAAGAACAGACTCCTTTTGAACATTCTTTCCAGGAACATTCTGCCTTTTCTCCTTTATTCTTGCAAGTCAAATACTATAGTGCTCCCTATTTTCCTGTCAGTTATTTTTCAGGTAACTGAGGAATTTTGAATAATAAATCGTGCACCAAGGCCATCATTTATGAAACAATGTTTTACGTATCTTTAAAAGCACATTTATCATAGTTTTATTATTCAGATAATGTGCTATGAATACTGCTATCCACTTTGCCTCCTTTTATTTTTTTTTATTAGATATTTTTGTTATTTACATTTCAAATGCTATCATGAAAGTTTCCTATACCCTCTCCCCACCCTGCTTCCCTACCCGCCCACTCCCACTTCTTGGCCCTGGCATTCCCAAGTACTTTGGCATATAAAGTTTGTAAGACCAAGGGACCTCTCTTCCCAATGATGGCTGACTAGGCCATCTTCTGCTACATATGCATCTAGAGACATGAGCTCTGGGGGTACTGGTTAGTTCACATTGTTGTTCTACCTGAAGGGTTGTAGAACCCTTCAGGTCCTTGGGTAATTTCCCTAGCTCCTCCATTGGGGGTCAGGTGTTCCATCCTATAGATAACTATGAGCATCCCCTTCAGTATTTGCCAGGCACAGGAATAGCCTCAGTCAAGATAATTATATCAGGGTCTTTCAGCAAAATCTTGCTGGAATATGCAATAGTGTCTGGATTTGTTGGCTGATTATGGGATGGATCCCCGGGTGGGGTAGTCTCTGGATGGTCCATCCTTTTGTCTTAGCTCCAATCTTTGTCTCTGTAACTCCTTTCATGGGTGTTTTGTTCTCTGTTTTAAGAAGAAATGAAGTATCCATACATTGGTCTTCATTCTTCTTGATTTTCTTGTGTTTTGCAAATTGTATCTTTTGTGTGATGCTAGGTAAATGTCTTCAGTAGTGAAACAGTGACAAGATACCAGCTTCTTCTTTCTTCTTCTTCTTCTTCTTCTTCTTCTTCTTCTTCTTCTTCTTCTTCTTCTTCTTCTTCTTCTTCTTCTTCTTCTTCTTCTTCTTTTTCCTTTTTTCAAGACAGGGTTTCTCTGTGTAGCCCTGGATGTCCTGGAATTCACTTTGTAGACCAGGCTGGCTTTGAACTCAGAAATCTACCTGACTCTGCCTCCCAAATGCTGGGATTGAAGGTGTGTGCCACCACTGCCCAGGTACCAGCTTATGAATAAAAGCTATTGTCATGATTTTCTTCCTTCCCTCTTCTCTCCCTTCCTCACTTTTGTTCCTCCTTTCTTCCCTACTTCCTTAGTTACTTCCTTTCTTCCTCTCCTTCATTTCTTCCACATTTCCTCTTTTTCCTTCTCCTTTCCTTTAATCTTTCTTTCCATTTCATTCTTTATCTCTTTCTTCGTACCCATTGTCCTCTATTCTATCTTTCTAAGTTTAAGATATGAATAACTGGAATGACCACAAACAGGTTTATCTGAAGCAAGAAAATAGAAAATATTTGGACTTGGAAGGAGAAATGATAAGCATCAGGAGGAATGAGTAAGACATAGGAATTACAAAGGCATAACAGGAAGAGATGAAATACAGAGAGAAAGAATGAGAGAGAGCAAGAGAGAGAGAGATACAGACAGACAGAGACAGATGGGGAAGATCTTAAAACAAACAAAAACCTAGTGTTTAGTGTCTTTTTAAAAGCCGTAGGATGGATATATATATATATATATATATATATATATATATATATATATATATATATATATATATATATATATATATATATATATATATATATATATATATATATATATATATATATATATATATATATATATATATATATATATATATATATATATTAGTGTGTGTGTGTGTGTTGTTTGCATGGAGATACTTCTAATTCATAGGCAATAGTCATACCTCTAATATGAACTGTACACAGATACCTGAATGCCAAGTGTGGGAATTTCCCCTGAATTGTTGGAACGATAAATAAAAGAGCCTTCCAAGACAATATGGACTATTTTCATTGCCTTAGTTACATCACAGAAATTGAAGATAATATCCAATATCTAAAGAGAACTCTCTCTTCCCCCTCCCTCTCTTCCTCCTCCTCCTTCCCTTCTCTCCTTCCTTCCCTCCTCTCCCTCCCTCCCTCCCTCCCTTCTTCCCTCCTTCTCTTCTCTCTTCCCTCCTCCCCCCCCCCCTTGTGGTTTGGTAGAGCATCTGTTTGGTATATGGCTGGGAGTGGTAAAGCTGTGTCTTCTGGTACAACTATTTCCAATTTTCTTAGGAAACACCACATTGATTTCCAGAATAGTCATAGTAGTTTGAAATCCCACCAGAAATGCAGGAATGTTCCTCTTTCCCCACATCACATACTGTCAGTTGAGATTTTGATCCTACTGATTGGTATAAGATAGAATGTCAGGGTCATTTTGATTTGCATTTCTCTGATGACTAAAAAGGTGAACATGTCTTTAAGTGGTTCTGGGCCATTCAAGATCCCTCTGTTGAGAATTTTCTCTTCATATTTTGTAACCCATGTTTTAACTGGATTATTTGATTTTTCTAGAGTCTAATTTTTTGAGTTATTTATATTTTTTTATATTGGCCCTCTATCAAATGTAAGGTTAGTGAAGATCTTTTTCCTATCCATAGGTTGATATTTTGCCCTATTGACAGTGTCCTTTTCCCTACAGAAGCTTTTCCAGTTTCATCAGGTACAATTTATCAATTGTTCTTGGAGCCTGAGCTATTGGTGTTGTGTGCAAGAAACTTTCCCCCGTTCCAATGAGTTTGAGTTTCAGTGTATCTGGTTTCATGTTGAAGTCCTTGATCCTCTCAAACTTGAGCTCTGTGGAAGTTGATAAATATGTAGCAATTTGCATTCCACCACCTTGTAGATTACCTGCTAGACCAGCACCATTTGTTGAAGATGCTATATTTTTTCCACTGTATGGTTTTGTCTTCTTTGTCATTGATCAGTTGTTCATAGGTGTGTCAGTTTATTTCAGGATCTTCAATTTTATTCCATTGAATGATCTGTCTGCATCTATACCAATTCCACGTGGTTTTCATCACTATTGCTCTTTATAGCACAGCTTGAGGTCAGGGATAGTGATTCCCTGAAAGTTCTTTTATTGTTGAGAATTGTTAGGTCTATCCAGTTGTTTTTGTTTTTGTTTTTTTGTTTGTTTGTTTGTTTGTTTGTTTTTTGTTTGTTTGTTTTTTGTTTTTCCATATGAAGTTGAGAATTAATGGCTCATTATATTAAAATCCTTCAATGTATTCTACTACATAAACAAACTCAAATAAAAAAGTCACATGATCATCTCACTAGATGCTGAAAGCACCTTTGACAAAATCCAACACCTCTTCATGTTTTAAGCATTAGGGAGAATCAGGAATTCATTACATGTACCTAAACTTAAAAGCAGCAATAAAATACATAATTGACCCCCAAATTTCTACCAGAGAACTATCACTGTTAAACTGCATCAAAGTAGCTGAATACAAAATTAGCTCAAACAAATTGCTAGCCTTTCTTTATAGAAATTATAAACAGGATGAGAAAGTAATTAGGGAAACCACACCCTTCACAGTAGCCACAAGTAATATGAAATATCTTGGTGTAACTAACTAACCAACTAAAAATCTGTATGACAAGAGCTGCAAGTCCCTGAAGAAAGAAATCAAAGAAGACCTCAAAAATGAAAAAAAAAAAAAGTCTCCCATGCTCATGAATCAATAAGATTAACATAGTGAAAAGAGCAATCTTACCAAAAGCAATCTATAGATTCAATGAAATCCTCATCAAAATTCCAACACAATTCTTTATAGATATTGGATAAGCAATTCTAGATATCTATATTTTAATAACAAAATACTTTTTTTTAGTAGTATATCAAACATTGTTTTCACTCATCTTCAAATCTATTTAAAATAAAAATGCAAACATGGGGAGATTTAGCATCATATTCTGTTGAGAATGCAAATTCTGACAATTCTAAAAACCACTTTCTCTAAAACATACTTATGAGGCTCAGTAGGAGTCTGGTCCTGACACCCTCAGATCAATGACATGGAAAGGAACTGGAGGCCTGAAGTGTCTACTACTAAGCTACTCCAGAGCGCTGCACCTACCCAGTGCCTTACAGAAGCCCGGGAACTTGAACTTGTTTCTTAGCCAGTCCTGAAGTCTCTAACATCTTCTGGCTCAGAGTTTATTGCAGTATCCCTTTTTTTTTTTTTTTTTCTTTTTCTTTTTCTTTTTCTTTTTCTTTTTCTTTTTTTCCCAATTTTTATTAGATATTTTTTTCATTTACATTTCAAATGCTATCCCAAAAGTCCCCTATACCCTCCCTCATCCCCCACCCCTGCTCCCCGACCCACCCACTCCCACTTCTTAGCCCTGGAGTTCCCCTGTACAGGGGCACATAAAGTATTCAAGACCAAGGGGTCTCTCTTCCCAATGATGGCCGACTAGGCCATCTTCTGCTACATAAGCAGCTAGAGATATGAGCTCTGGGGATGCTGGTTAGTTCATATTGTTCTTCCACTTATAGGGTTGGAGACCCCTTTGTATCAAACTCACCATAACTTCATTAAGCTAGATTAAGTTAGACACCACACCTCTATACATCCCAATGAACTTCAATATAGTTTAAATCCATTCTTATTTGATCACATTCTTTTTTATTCATAATTATATTTGGAGCAATGGGTTATGCCATATATATATATATATATATATATATATATATATATATATATGATTAAAATATTGTGAAGAATAATTCATCACATGATTTTGTGAGACTATTATAAAATATACTTATCTAAATAATCCTATGTAATTACTACATTATGCAATTTTTTAAAAGACTAATTTAATGTGTATGGATATTTTATTTGCATTTATGAAAGTTTATAATGTGCATGTGTTGTGATTATAAAGGTCAGAGGAAGTTAGATCTTCTGAAATTAGAATAATAGATGGTTATTAGCCAACTTTGGGCATTTAGGAAATGAACTTGAGGCCTCAGAAAGAGGATCAAGTGATGTTAACTTCTTCCAACCTGATGATGATAACTTTAAGGCAGCAACATTATTTGCTGAGATTATTATCAAACAAATTTCCATTAGGTGAATCCTAACTATAAGATCTGTGACCTTTGAATGTACTGGCCACATTATTTGGGTGTCTGCAAATATATGTTGGTATTTGACTAAAATGAAGTCTACTTATAACTCCATTTTTAGAATGTATCCCTCTCATTCAGCAATGCATAACTACACTTGTATTATTTAGACTATACTTGAAAAGTAAATATAAAATAACTTTGAATACATGTAACTAATCTTATTTGACACAGCTGTGCATATGACACCTTTGAAAAACTGAACTTTTCCTGAAAGCATATCCTGTCTTACAGGAGTACACATTTATATGCAAATATAGCTGACTTTTCAAATGTTAACTGTTAATTCTAATGTAAATCCATATCATTTAAATTAAATTATCTTGAAATTTGGTTGGTATTTTGGGTTGAAATTTAATTGAATGTATTTTCATATCTAACTATTGACTTAAGGGTAATCTATTCTTACAATTATCAGGTAAAATTAACACTGAAAAATGTACCTTTTGTAAAGCTCTGTCAGTCTAAATGTCAGTTAGAATTATGTTAACTCAAATTGAATTTCAAAAATAACCACACTGTAATGAGAAAGGCCATTCAAAATTATGTAGCATGCAGTTGTTTTTTAAGTGAAGCATAAAAATTGTAAACAGAGTATGGTTGTGAATGGCATACTGAATAGGACTTATAATATTTTATATAATATAGATAAAGTGAAATAAAACATAATTTGCATCATTTTGGAATATTTTCAAATGACCTTCTCCAAATATCAGTTGTATAAAGCCATTATCTATTTTCTAAAATAGAAAATGTTTTATGAATTGACAGTTTAATTAGATGTAGATATTTTAAAATAATTGATTAATTTGAAGCACAATCACTTTCCCCATAATTTCACAATCATTATGAATTGATAGAGACTCTGATAGATAAAAGTCCTAGTAAATACTGAACATATAGGGATATCTAGTAAGATATTAACAAATGAC
>LR751917.1:94736-124369 GCA_902729485.2 Mus minutoides | reverse complement strand
AAGAGCCTCCTGTGTGCCAGCGCTGTGTGGTAGATGCTTGCGCATCTCCAGGGCACATCCCTCCACAGCAGAGATGAACTCATTGTGTTTGTGAGCATTTGCTCATTTTTGACTGTCCCCTCCTCAGACCTCAGCCCCATCCTTGAGCTATAGCACGAATTCATTACTGGGCCACTGGTCTATCTCTGACACAGAGAAGGAAACAGGACCCATTTGTTGCATGAGTACATGTTACCCACTGGGGTGGGGGTGGGGACACAAGGTGGGAAGGGATGAAGTCAGGACAGATGCTTCTCGGTGCTGTGGTTGCCAAAAGAACAGGAGCCCAGGTCACTGCTTTCCTCTAGTCTGAGTCTTCTCCCCAACTCTTCTGGGAACATGACAGAGGACCAGAGGACGTCTGTCCGTCTGTCGTGATGAACCAGTATTCGGACTCATGGCCCATACATGCCCTTCTACTTAAACCTCTCAAGAGCCTCTTGGGAGCCATGTCCTGAGGTGGGCTAGCACCATCTTGGCCTGACAGACTGGATTGAGCCGGTCTAGCGCCAGGGGCCAGGCAGATCTAAAGTTCCTGAGACTCCTCATCCTGGGCTCTGTCCAGCAGGAGCCCAGCCGGGTGCTTTCTTCCCACAGGGTCAGGAGGGAAAGGCTCCCCTGGCCTGGGAACCCCGGGGAGTGGGAAGGTTTTGTGAAACAAACACAGAGGCCACCAGGAAGATGGCTTCTCCTCCCACCGTGGAGTTTCTGCGATTCCCACAGCCTCTATCTGCTGCCTCCCGCCTCCCCCTTGTCCCTTGGAGGAAGTCACAGGGCTGAAGGTGAGGTACTGATTCAGCTCTGAGCCCTGTTTTAAAAAGAGCCCCCCCCCATGTCTGTGTGTCTGTGAAGGGGGATGTAATGACAGCAGAACTGCTTTCAGGGAGCAAAGGTGCTCACTGTCCCCCCCAAATTGCTTTATGATAATGATCAGGTCGGGTACCTACTAAAAGCAAAAGCAAGCAACTGGCTACAATGCCAGCACTTCAAAGAGGAGGCTGGGGGATCGGGAGTTGAAAAGCATCCTTCACTACTTAGTAAATACTAGTGAGAGGCTAGCCCGAGCCACACAAGACTTATTTCAAAACCCAAACCCCAAAATAAACAGAAACAGAAAAGACAGAGCTCTCTGGTGGCTTGAGCTTACAATCTCAGCACTCAGGAGGTTGAGGCAGGAGGATGGCCATGAGTTCAAGCCTGGTCTGTACCAAGTAGGGGGCTCAGACCAGTCAGACTCTGTGAGACTGTGTTCTTGATTGATTATTGATTGATCGATCGATCGATCGATCTATTGAGACAGGGTTTCACTATGTAGCCTGACTGTTCTTGAACATACTATGTAGACCATGCTACCCTCACAGAGATTCACTTGCTCTGCCTGCCAGAGTGTTGGGATTAAAGACATGTGCCTTCAAGTCCAGTTAAAGCTGTATACCAAGACCTTGCCAAAAAAAAAAAAAAACCCAAAAAACAAAAAAACAGTTGTGGAATACTTTTTACTTTTATTAAGTGTTCCTTGGACCTTTAAATAATTCCAAAAAGTTAAACAGTAAAGACTTACACAGCCATTCTGTAATGCTTTACTGAAAAAATTTTAAAAGATTGCATTTTGGGGAGCTGGGGAGATGACTCTGTGGTTAAGAGCACTGGCTGCTCTTCCAGAGGTCTCAGGTTTGGTTCCCAGCAACCTGAAATTCCAGCGTTTGAGAGAGTCAGGGATTCGCTACAAGTTCAAGGGAAGCTTGGTTTACATAGCGTTCCAGGACATCCAGCGCTCTCAAAAGCAAAACTAAAAAAAAAAAAAAACAAACAAAGACTGAACAAACGTGTTCCTAAAACGAAGTGTCAAAAATGGAAATATATAATGATGCTCTTCATATGTTTGTTTATAAGTCTGAGAGAAAAACACGGTTAAGAGAATATTTTTGACTAAAGCTTACAATTCTCTAAGGTCTTTGGAAAGCAGTCTCATTTTAGGGCTGCAGGGGACCCAGGAAGATTTGCCTCTTCAGAGAGTCTTGCATTTGAGCAGGTGAGATGAGGGGCTGCCCCCCCCCCCCCACAAGGTGTTTCTATACTCCTCATTCAAAGGGAAGCTTGAGAGGCTCAGAAGCTGGGTGACTGACCGAAGGTCACAATGGTTAATGGCAAGTAAGACACTAGCGTTCAGCTCTTTGACTCTAAAGCCCACCCTGTGTCACCGCAGGCAGGGGGGGGCGGCACCTGCAGCTCAGACTCGCAGCAAGCACCCATGCTCTGTGGGCCACTGACCACAGGGGTTTCAGGATCTCCAGGCAAACCGCATTCCCCACTCACATCAAAGGGCCCCGGACTTCAAAGGCGTCTCAGGAGAGGTGAGCATTCTGAGAATGCTCCGGACAGCTAATGCGATTAGCTAGGGACTCTCAACGGGGCAGGAAGTACTTTAGAGAAGAGCTAATTCCTTGGTAGTGAAAATCTGTTCTCACCCCAGCCAAGCTAGGAGTCCTTTTTTCTTATGGCCAGTATCTGCTTCTAGATACCTGGGGATTGAGGTGAGACGGGGCTGTGCCAAACTTGTGTGCTTCCCAAGCAAGACTAAAGAAGAGCGTGAGAGAAGCCAGTTGTTGTGACATACGCCTTTCAACGCAGAACTTAGGAGGCAGAGGCAGAGGCAGGAGGATCTCTGTGAGTTCAAGGCCATCCCTGTGTACATCATGAGCTCCTGGCTAAGATACTACACATGCATGTAAGAGTGGAACTCTCATAAAACAATGAAGGCCAGCCGGGCGTGGTGGCTCATGCCTTTAATCCCAGCACTCGGGAGGCAGAGGCAGGCAGATTTCTGAGTTCGAGGCCAGCCTGGTCTACAGAGTGAGTTCCAGGACAGCCAGGGCTATACAGAGAAACCCTGTCTCGAAAAACCAAAAAAAGGGCTGGCGAGATGGCTCAACGGGTAAGAGCACTGACTGCTCTTCTGAAGGTCCCGAGTTCAAATCCCAGCAACCACATGATAGTTCACAACTACAGTAATGAGATCTGACGCCCTCTTCTGGTGTATCTGAAGACAGCTACAGTGTACTTACATATAATAACTAACTAAATAAATAAATAAATAAATAAATCTTTAAAAAACAAAACAAAATAACAACGAAGGCCACTGTATCAATTCCATGTCAGATGTGTGTGACCCTTGCGTCAGAGTGAAATACTCTCAAATGACAACACAACAGAGCCAGCTGTGTCAGCTTCAGGTCATCCCAGCACCTGTGACAGGAAGCTCCAAGGGAGCAGCTCTCCAGTTGTTCTCAGGAGGTGTACTTATTCCCATTTCACAGGTGAAAAGACTGAGGATCTCAACGATTCAATTTCTGCCCAAGGTCACATTGATACTAAAAGAAAAACTGGGTGTGGTGGTGGCACTCCTGTGATCTCAGCACTCAGGAGGCAGAGCAAGCGGACCTCTGTGAGTTCCACATAGCAAGTTCCAAGCCAGTGAGTCCCCTTCTAAAAAAAAAAAAAAGTTGCCGGGCGTGGTGGCACACGCCTTTAATCCCAGCACTCGGGAGGCAGAGGCAGGTGGATTTCTGAGTTCAAGGCCAGCCTGGTCTACAGAGTGAGTTCCAGGACAGCAGGGACTATACAGAGAAACCCTGTCTCGAAAAACTAAAAAAAAAAAAAAAAAAAAAAAGTATAAATTAGACCCAGTAAGTGATTAATAAGAATGACTAACTACAAGATAGAACATCTATTGTATTAAGCAAAAGAAGGTTACTTGATTTTTAAAGTTTTGGGGGGAGTGGTTGGGGTTTGTGGGGGTTTGTGAGGTTTTTTTGTTTTGTTTTAGTTAATTTATTTTATTTATATGAGCACACTGTAGCTATCTTCAAGAGGGCATCAGATTCCATTACTGATGGCTGTGAGCCACCATGTGGTTGCTGGGAACATTTATTTATTTATTTATTTATTTATTTATTTATTTATTTAGGTTTTTCGAGACAGGGTTTCTCTGTACAGCCCTGGATGTCCTAGAACTCACTTTGTAGACCAGGCTGGCCTCGAACTCAGAAATCCGCCTACCTCTGCCTCTTAAGTGCTGGGATTAAAGGTGTGCGCCACCATGCCCAGCTGGTTGCTGGGAATTGAACTTAGGACCTCTGGAAGAGCAGCCAGGGCTCTTAACCACTGAGCCATCTCTCCAGCCTGGGTTTTTATTTATTTATTTATTTTTTTATTTTTTTCTGGACAGGTACTCACTTTACTGTGTAGTCTAGAGGGCAATCCTCCTGCTTCAGTGTGCCTACAAGAGCCGATGGACTCTGCTTCATGAGGGTCACTTGAGCGAGCTGTGATGTACATACCTATAAGCCTAGCACTCAGGATACTGAGGCAGGATGATGATGAGTTTGAGGCTAGCCTGGGCTAGTGAGACCGTCAACACACAAACACATACTCCCTCTCGAATACACACACATATATGCACACTCATATATATACACATATACACCTACACACACATACACAGGCACACACATACTCCCTCACAAACACATACACATAAACACATGCACACACATATTCACATGCACACACACACACACATACACAGGCACACACACATACACATAAACACATGCACACACACACATACTCACCTGAGAATACACACACATAAACACCACACACACACACACACACACACACACACACACACACACGCATACATATACTCATGCCGGGCATGGTGGCACAAGCCTTTAATCCCAGCACTCAGGAGGCAGAGGCAGGTGGATTTCTGAGTTCAAGGCCAGCCTGGTCTACAAAGTGAGTTCCAGGACAGCCAGGGCTATATAGAGAAACCCTGTCTCGGGGGGGAAAAAAAAAAAAAAGTGAAATGTCGGGCTGGAGAGATGGCTCATAGGTTAAGAGCACTGGCTGCTCTTCAAGAGGTCCTGGCCGGGCGTGGTGGTGCACGCCTTTAATCCCAGCACTCGGGAGGCCTGGTCTACAGAGTGAGTTCCAGGACAGCCAGGGCTATACAGAGAAACCCTGTCTCGAAAAAAAAAAAAAAAAAAAAAAAGAGGTCCTCAGTTCAATTTCCAGCAACTACATGGTGGCTCACAACCATCTGTAATGGGATCCAGTGCCTTTTTCTGGTGTGTCTAAAGACAGTGGCAGTGTGCTCACATACATAAAATAAATCTTAAAAGCAAGAAAGAGGGGCTGGTGAGATGGCTCAGCGGGTAAGAGCACCCGACTGCTCTTCCGAAGGTGATAGGTTCGAATCCCAGCAACCACATGGTGGCTCACAACCATCTGTAACGAGATCTGGCTCCCTCTTCTGGAGTGTCTGAGGACAGCTACAGTGTACTTACATATAATAAAATAAAATAAATCTTAAAAAAAAAAAAAAAAGCAAGAAAGAAAGCAAGGAAGGAAGCAAGGAAGAAAGAAAGAAAGAAAGAAAGAAAGAAAGAAAGAAAGAAAGAAAGAAAGAAAGAAAGAAAGAAAAGAAAGAATGAAAAGAAAGTGAAATGTCACATCTGAACTGTTTCCTGGGCTTTATCTTCCTTTATCCTCTGCTGGGCTGGGCATTCAAGGCCAGGTAGGGGAAGGGACTCTTGGTATCTTGGCATGGTCTTTGGCTTCCAAGTTTTCAAAACAGCCTGTTGGCAGGGAGCAGTGTGCATGTGACCTTGGCAGCAGATGTTAGGGTGACTTCAGAAACTGGAGTGCATGTGGAAGAGACCAAAGAAAGTTCTAGAATGCTTCACCTGAGACTTCTACATCTTCCTTCCTCTGACCACACAGTCATTGTTGTTGGATATACCACTATGCCCTACTCCCACTACCACTCTACAGCCTGACCCTCAACCCTCTTCTAGCTGCTACATTCCTAAGTTGCTAATGCTGTTGTCCTGAGTCACCCTTCACACCTACCCAAGGCTTCCCCAGGTTGGATGGTGGAAACTGTTTCAAGGCTTCCTTCTCTCTTGGCTTTCTTCTCTCTCTCTCTCTCTCTCTCTCTCTCTCTCTCTCTCTCTCTCTCTCTCTCTCTCTCTCTCTCTCTCTCTCTCTCCTTACTTTTTTTTTTAAAGATTTATTTTATGTATGAGTGCTCTGTCTGTAGTATACATGCATGCCAGAAGAGGGCATCAGATTCCATTACAGATGGTTGTGAGCCACCATGTGCTTACTGGGAATTGAACTCAGGACCTCTTGAAGAGCAGCCAGTGCTCTTAGCCATTGAGCCATCTTTCTAGCCCTTCCCTCACCACTTTTTTTTTTTTTTTTTAGATTTATTTTATTTATTATATGTAAATACACTGTAGCTGTCTTCAGACACTCCAGAAGAGGGAGCCAGATCTCGTTACAGATGGTTGTGAGCCACCATGTGGATGCTGGGATTTGAACTTATCACCTTCGGAAGAGCAGTCGGGTGCTCTTACCCGCTGAGCCATCTCACCAGCCCCCCTCACCACTTTTAAGCTTCCCTCCACATCTTGACCTCTACTCAATTTTCTTGTTTTGCCTCGAGGTCATGGCAATTCTCCTGCCTCTGCCTTCCCAGTGTTGAACAGCCCTTAAGTATGACCTCTTTGGAGGGTTCCCTCTCCTTGTCTAAAGACAGTTGACTCCCATCATTCTCCCTAAGGTAACCCCTATATTTTACTTGAAAAGACATATAAAATGCAGGCATAATCACGTTGTTCAAAGGGGCTGCTTGCTTATTTTTCAAGATCAAATAACTTATTTTCGCCCCCTCCCCTTCGTTTTTTTTTTTTTTTTTTTTTTTTTTTTTTTTTTTTTTTTTTTTTTTTTTTTTTTTTTTTTTTTTTTTTTTTTTTTTTTTTTTTTTGAGACAGGGTTTCTCTGTGTAGCCCTGGCTGTCCTGGAACTCACTCCCTAGACCAGGCTGGCCTTGAACTCAGAGATCCACTTCCCTCCCGAGTGCCCTAGAGAGGGATTAGACCTGTGCGCCACCACTGCCTGGCCTCAAAGGGCTATTGATTGCTGCCTGCTTCCCTGCAGAACACAGGTCCTATAAGGGCACTCTGGTTTATTATCTGTATAATTAGGAATTCTCTGAGACTAGCCTGGTGCCAGGCTCATAGTGGGCACAGGAAGACCCATAAGTAAAGGAGGGGAAGCACCAAGCTGGTCACTGAGGTGGTCTACTAGATGGCTTCCAAGCCCGATCCTCACTTTAGTCAGAGAACAGGGAAAGCCTGTCACGTGAGGACAGTGCCGGATACCAACATGGGTGGGGTGGGGGGCATAGCATGATGCAATAGAGAGGAGCTGAGGCGGGACTTCCGGGACAGGGAAGGGAAGGGTCTTCAAGGCAGTGACATTTAAGCAAACACCCCACCAAAATGATGAGGGGTCTGAAGGAAGAAAGGCTTTCAATACAGAGGCCTGGAGGAGGAAGGGCGTACTCGGAGGGTTTAAGGAACTAAAAGATGTGACACTTCGCTTCATAGGTGATGTGGCCACAAAGCAAAGTGACGGTAGAGGCCGGAGAGAGCTAGGGGCTGATTGAACCTCGGTCTCACATATGCTAGGCAAGCCACTCGACCTCTGAGCTGTATGACTAGCCTTCTTTTTATTATTTACTTTGAGAAAAACACGTCTCACTAAGTTGCATGGGCTGGGCCATCAACTCACTCTGTAGCCCAGGCTGGCCATTAAGGGAACGTTCCTTCTGCCTCTTCCTGGGCA
The DNA here is from genome assembly GCA_902729485.2 of Mus minutoides. Taxonomy (NCBI): domain Eukaryota; kingdom Metazoa; phylum Chordata; class Mammalia; order Rodentia; family Muridae; genus Mus; species Mus minutoides. The sequence goes on along the minus strand of LR751917.1, from coordinate 116,629 downwards.
GCGGATGGGATGACAGGACTGTACCACTAGGTGGCGATGAATACACGAATGGAAGCTAGTAGTAGTTCAGCTCCCCGAGTTTTCCAGCTGTAGGCGCAGGCCTGTGTAGCCCCTGTCTAGAATGCTCTGAAGGACATTCCAAGCACCCAGAAGGGTTCCTGGTGATGTCTTAGCTGGTATCTTCCTCACACACAGATGACCTTTCTCATAGCTTTGATCTTAGCAGGCCACTGTGGTGGAGTCTTCTGTATCTGGCAGGGGGGCCTTCTATGACTCTAGTGTTACATTTTCACGAGGCCTGAGATGCAGCTGGTCAGTAACTTTGCTTTAATTTAATTTTTTTTCAAGACATAATTCGTCTGTGTAGCCCTGCCAATCCTGGAACCCACTCTGTAGACCAGGACAGCCTCGAACTCAGAGATCTGCCTGTCTCTGACTTCTGAGTGCTGGGATTAAAGTCATGAACCTCCATGCCATAAACCTCTATGCCCAGCCTTGTCCAGCTTTGGTTTTTGTTTGGTTGAGTCAGGGGCTCATGCAACCTAGGCTGGTCTTTACTCTAAGTAGTTGAAAACATCTGATACGCCGGGCAGTGATGGCCCACGCCTTTAATCCCAGCACTTGGGAGGCAGAGGCAGGCAGATTTCTGAGTTCGAGGCCAGCCTGGTCTACAGAGTGAGTTCCAGGACAGCCAGGGCTACACAGAGAAACCACCCTGTCTTGGAAAAAAAGAAAGAAAGAAAGAAAGAAAGAAAGAAAGAAAGAAAGAAAGAAAGAAAGAAAAGAGAGAGAAAACATCTGATACTTGTGTGGTTTTGTTTGTTCTATTTGTTTCTGTTGGTTTTTTTAAAAATATTTGTTTATTTTATGTATGTGTGTATACTGTTGCTACCTTCAGACACACCAGAAGAGGGCATCAGATCCTATTACAGATGGTTGTGAGCCACCATGTGGTTGCTGGGAATTGAACTCAGGATCTCTGGAAGAGCATGCAGTGCTCTTAACTGCTGAGTCATCTCTCCAGTCCCATAAAAATATCTTAAAAAAAAAAAGCAGATTCACAGCTACTGTTAGACTCCAAAGAGCCCTGCTCTTCACAACATCACCATAAACCTGGACCACATTCCTGGCTCCAGAGGTCAGATGGAGAGTTCCAGAGATGGCAGAGGGTGTAGGTTGGGGCCCCTGAAGGGTGGGGACCAGGAGGAGAGAAGGTCTAGGCTATGCTGGAACCCTGCTGGGCTCTCACAGGCCTTCATTTCCTGCTAAGGGCAGCTCTGGGGCCTGGGTACCAGTTTCAAGGCCACACCGTTCTCTGCAGCATCCTGGTCTGGCCTCCTGAGGTGGATCTGAGATTAAAGGTTCTTGGCTTTTATGGACCTGCCCAGGGTTGCTATAGGGGTGGCTTGAAGACCACAGCGGAGGGAGGATTTTCAGAATCACTCTGCTTTCCCACGCTGTGTGGGGTCTCCACCTCCTCTGGTCGGCCTGACTCAGAGCCAGCTGTCAGGATTCCCGGGGCTTCTTCCTGGGGAGGCCTACTTTTGTTTTTTAACAATTATTTTTCTCCCACTTTGTGGGTTGTCTTGCTTGTTTGTTTATTTCCAATTGTGGTAAAAGACGTGATGTATGGGACAGGGCTGGTGGTGTAGCTCACTGACAGGATGGATGCTTTCTTACTGCTCGTTTTAATTGTATTTGTGTGTGTGTGTGCTCACATGCACATGTGGAGGAGATCAGAGGACACTTGGTGGCAGTTGCTTTCTTCCTCTACCATGAGTTCCAGGGATGGAACTCAGGGCATCAGGCAGCCAACACTTTGACCTTCTGAGCCATCGGTCCTCAACCTTCTGAGGGCTGTGACCCTTCAACAGATCCTCATGTTGTGGTGACCGCCCCCCGCCCCCCAGCCATAAAATCTTTTTTTTTGTTTTTTGTTTTTTGAGACAGGGTTTCTCTGTATAGCCCTGCCTGTCCTGGAACTCACTCTGTAGACCAGGCTGGCCTCGAACTCAGAAATCTGCCTGCCTCTGCCTCCCAAGTGCTGGGATTAAAGGCATGCGCCACCATGCCCAGTTCATAAAATCATTTTTGCTGCTACTTCATAACTGTAATGTGGCTACTTTTAGGAGTCAAAATGTAAAATTTTCTATGTGGGATATCTGATATGGGATCCCTGTGGAAGGGTTGTTAAACTCCCTGAAATGAAACCCACTAGCGGACAACTGCTGCTTTCTGAGCCATCTTGCTGACCCTAGAGTACATGCTATGAATGAACCAAGTCCCACGTGCTGGCCTCAGACTGGCCAAACACATGTATGCATAAAATATGAAATATGCATAACTTGGGGCAGATCGCTTAGCAGTTAGGAGCACTGGCTGCTTTTCCAGAGAACTGAAGTTAAATGTTAAATAATTCTTCTTCTTCTGGAAGAGCAGTCAGTCAATCAGTGCTCCTAATCGCTGAGCCATTTCTCCAGCCCCACCCCCTCCTCCTCCTCCTCCTCCTCCTCCTTCTTCTTCTTCTTTTGTTCTGCTTGGGAATTGAACCCAGGCCATAGGTCAACACTACCAACTGGGCTGCATCTATATCCCCAACCACGGATTAAATATCTGTTGTTGAAACAAGGTCTCCGGTAACCCAGGCTGGCCTTGAACTTACTATATAGTTGCTGCTGGAATCATAGGTGTGCACTTCTGCCTCTGACTTCCAGTGTGTCCTTTTCAAAAAAATTTTTTTTTTCGTATTTCAAATTTTATTAAACTTATATACCTGAAATATATGTTTACATAGAGGACAAACAGATATAGTATTTCAAGTAACTTATGGGACAGTCATTATCTGTTTAAAATATTCTTCTTTCTTCCACACACACAATTTTTCCTCCTTACAGTATAAAAGCTGGATGCAAACTTCTGATGTAAACATTTCATTGTTAACTGTTGATGAAGATGGAGACAACTTGTTCACAGCTCAGTTAAATGACACAAACAAAAAGCTGCTCCCTCAGACACAAAGATGCCATGTCTCTTCCGGCAGGACTGTGCTCCACGTTCACACACATCATTTCTTCTTCTTCCCTTTCCCTTTTTTACTCCCCTCTCCTTGCTGAAGACTTGGGTCGGCACCTCCTGATTTCTGTGTCCTTGTTTTTAGCTTGGGTATCATTTCTGCTACGTACAGCATCACTGACTTACGTGACGGGAACTGTACAAGACAGAGGCTGCCATCTTCCTGTTTGAGCTGTACCCGGACTCTGCCTCGATACTGAACATCACGGTTCCGTTCTCTGGAGTACATTTTGTTTTTCTCCAGACAGGCATTCAGTCCAACTGCTGAGCATACATCTTGAATCTCAGTAGCCGTAGGGTTTTCTACAGCCTTACTTATGGGGATCCGTCTCCCCTCGGCTATGGTCTTATTATTATTTAAATAAGTGGGGTAGATACAAATAAACCTGTCCTGGTCGGCCGGGGACCGCGCGGCCGCGCAAGCCATCTCCACGAAGTCCCGTCAGCCTCCCCAGCCGCGCCAGCCTAGCCGGCCGGACGCCACACCAGCCGGAAGTTCAAAAATTTTGTTTTTATTTTTTGTTTTATGTGTATGAGTATTTTACCCATTTGTATGTTTGGAGGCAATTCTGTGTATGTCTGGTCTCCTTGAACGCTAGAAGAAGCATGGAATTCTGAGAGTGGAGTTACAGACATCTGTGAGCAGAACAAAAACAAGCATCCTGAGGACACCTGTAATCCCAGCACTTGAGAGGCAGAGGTCAGAGGTTCAGAAGTTCAAGGTTAGCCTCAGCTACATAGGAAGTTTGAAGCTGGCCTGGGCTAATGGGAAACCTCTCAGTATGTATCTGGGCATGGTGGTGCACATGTTGGGGTGGCTGGAAGTGAACCCGGGTCCTGGAGTCAGCAGTGTTGTTGAATATTCCTTTCTCCCCCCACCACTCCCCACTCAGGTCCTTCCAGTATTTTAAACTGATTCATGCACCTCTGCTCCCTAGGGTCCCCGCTCACTCCGGCCCAAAGATTTATTTATTATATGTAAGTACACTGTAGCTGTCTTCAGACACACCAGAGAGGGCATCAGATCCCCTTATGGATGGTTGTGAGCCATCATGTGGTTGCTGGGATTTGAACTCAGGACTTTAGGAAGAGCAGTCAGTGGCCTTAAGGGCTGAGCCATCTCGCCAGCCCCTCACTTAACATTTGCATGCTTGCAAGGCCCCAGAACAGGAAGCTCTCTGCCCTTCTGAGTTTCTATCTCTCCCTCCAGGCTCTGACTACCACCCTCTCCTGCCTGGCCTTCCCCCATCCCTCCTACTTCCAGCTTGCTGCAACCCCATGTTGTTCTCTCATCAAAGCAGAAGTCAGGCAGTAGCAGGTGACAGGCTGGGAGGCAGGGGAGGGGCTCAGGATCTGATCACAGTTTCTTAATGGGAAGTGCCAGGTAGGTGCAAAGTTAGAACCGGGAGGGAGTCAGCGTCCCCATGTGTGGGAGGTGCTGGGGGGAGAGAAAGACTCCTTTCTTGACCATCTTGGGAAAAAAATCCCTCAGGGGAAGTAGGAAAAGAGCTCAGAACTCTCCTGTTCCCAGGGTTCCCACAGCCCTTGAGATCGGGAGAGTTTAGCTGGAGAGTCTGGGAGCCAGTTATGGGATGGCATTTCTCAAATATTTGAAAGCTAGGCTACTGACTCACCACTGGTGGTGAGTGGTGTGTGTGTGTGTGTGTGTGTGTGTGTGTGTGTGTGTGTGTGTGTGTTTGGTATGGTGCTTGTGGTATGTGTGTGGTGTAGTGTGTGTATATATCTGTGTGATATGGTGTGTGTGTATATATTTCTGTGTGCGGATATGTTTTGGTGTATCTGAGGTGAGTGACATATGTGTGTGTGTGTGTGTGTGTGTGTGTGTGTGTGTGTTATATGGTGTGTGGTGTGTATGGTGTGTGTGTGTTTGTATGTGTTATGGTGTGTGTGTGGTACGGTATGTGTGTGTATGTTTCTGTGTGTGTGTGTGTGTTTGTGTGTGTGTGTGTGTTTGTGTGTGTGTGTGTGAGAGAGAGAGAGAGAGAGAGAGAGAGAGAGAGAGAGAGAGGAGAGAGAGAGAGAGAGAGATGTGGCTGTCACATTCACTGAGAGGAAACTTGAGTGAAGACCAGCCTGCCACCTTCAGTCCAGCAGCAAAAATGGCTGCTTTCAAGAGTGAGCTCCCTGTCAGTAAGAGAATTAAATCAGGCAGCATTTGTGGCTGAACATAAGGGAACCAACAGACTGGGGGATGCTGAGAAAATTCCTCAATGGCCTGCTTTCACAATTTGTGCACTTGTATAATGAAGACAGTAGCAGAGTTAGCCTTAGGACTGAAATGGCCACTCTGAGTTCTCTCAACCAGGGAAGGAAAGAGAGGCATCTTAAGGAGGGGAGGGGGACTCCGGAGTGAAGGGAGATCTTCTAGCCCTAAATTCTATGGAAGTAGATCCACCTGCCCATTCTAACAATGCCTCTAAGTCACCTGAAGTTTGTCACCTGCCACCAAATAGGCATCTGCTCCTCCCTTCTTCATAGGTGAAGTTGAGGAAAACATAAGGCAAAGGTGATTGTGCCCATTTCACAGACCAGGAGACTGAGGCCAGAAGGTTCCTTGATATGCCCAGCTGTGGCAATCTGAATGAAAATGGTCCCCATAGAATCATAAAGAGTGGCACTGTTGGGTGACCTTGTTGGAGGAAGTGTGTCACTGGGGGTGGGCTTTGGGATTTCAGATGCTCAAGCCATGCCCAGTGTGACTGTCTTCCTGCTGTCTACTGATCAGGATGTAAAACTCTCACCCACCTCTCCAGCACCATGTCTGCTAGCATGCCACCATGTGTCCTTCCATGATGACAGAGGACTAAACCTCCAAACTCTAAGCCAACCCCAATGAAATGTTTCCCTTTATTAGAGTTGCCACGGTCATGGTGTCTCTTCACAGGGATGGAAACTCTAACTAAAACAGCCTAGTCCCAGGGAGGCAGGAATTGGGCTGGGACTTGGGTCTTCAGAAGATTGATCATGGCTCTTGGGTCTTTGGAGCTTGGCCCCATTTTTCACTCAGTAGAGGGAGGGCTGACTGATTGATCAAAAGGAAGGCAGGGGTGGAGCTGGAGAGGGCTCAGTGGTTAAGAGCGCTGACTGCTCTTTTAGAGGACCTGGATTCAGTCCCCAGCACCCACATGACAGCTAACAACTGACTGACTGTAGCTCCAATTGTGGAGGATCTGGCACCTTCAAACATACCTTCAGACAAAACACCAATGCACATAAAATAGAAATAAATAAATCTTTAAAAAGAAGAAAGGCAGGGATGGGCTTCCTTCTGCTAGATCCCAGACAGGGAGCTCCCTCCCTTAACTTTGCCCCTGGAGGGGCCCCTTCACATGGTCCTGTCAGAGGGGCAGAGGAACAGGCAGAAGCCACCTTTTTCTCACATTCCTTCATGGAGTCCCTATGAGGCAGGACTTCCGTTCTCTTCCCTCAGTAGAGAAGGAAACTGGGGTTCCAGGAAGCGAAGAAGCCTATGACAGGGTATCTAGGCTTGTTCACCAGCTCTGGCTGGAGGTGAGGAGAGGTGTGTGCATAAGCCATTGTCTCAGCCCTGGGAAGCCCCCTGAGCTGGACCAGTACAGCCTTAGGTTCAAAGGGGCTGGCATCACCTCCATTCCTGCCAGTGATTCAGAGGAACACATTGCCGGTGGGAGAGTGGGGCTTGGGGGCGTGTAACCAAGTTGCATTAGCTGGATATAGTCAGGAGAGGGCTCAGGGTTTTTTGGCCCAGTGGTTTCTAGTCAAACTAGACCCCACCCATCCTGGAAAAGTGTCCACGGCTTCTGCTAGTGGCTGTGTCAGGGGAAGAACTGTCTGTCATTTTACCTGCTTGTATCAGGGCTCGAGACAGCTCTCTAACAGAGCCCTGATTCCAGCAAATGGGTATGTCAGGGGCTGCAGATTAGCTGAGGTTGTTTGGGGGTGAGGATAAACAGACCTGGAAGTTGTCCTTGATTCTGCTAGGTGCAAGCTGGCAAGGTGGTAGGAAGCATCCATCTCTTCTAAGGAACACAGCTTCCAGCCGCTGGACTAAAGACATTGATTGGCTGGGCAAATCAGGTATACTGGGGCACACCAGTGATCCCAGCATTTGGGAGGTGGAGACAGAGGGGTCAAGCTTGGGCTACATGAGACTCTCTCAAAAGGAGAGAGACAGAGAGACAGAGAGACTGAGAGATTGAGAGATTTCTGATAATGACTTGCTCCGAACAGTCAAGAAGGAAGGAGACAGGCAGAACCAAGCCTAGCTTGTTGGCTGCGATGGAAGTACATCCATTTAATCTTAGCACTACACAAGTAGAAGCAGGTGGAGTTCAGTGAGTTTAAGGCTAGCCTGGTCTGCAGAGTGAGTTTCAGGACAGCCAAGAGAACACAGAGAAACCACTGCCTAGAAGAAGGAGGAAGAGGAGGGAGAGGAGGAGGAAGAGGAGGAAGAGGAGGAGGAGAAAGAGAGGAAGAGGAGAAGGCAGGTAACTTAGTCTAGGGAAGACCAGGTCTGGTGGGACATGCTGGCTGTCCTGTCCCTCACAGTCTGGTGTGGTGTCTGTGAGCGAGTGTGAGGCCGGTGGTTACTTTCAAACACTCCAGCAAAAGCCCACACCAGTGGGAACTGGGTGTGGTAGTCCAAGTCTGTAATCCTCACTCCTGGGAGGGGAGGCAAGCGGATTGTTGCAAGTTGGAGGCTACATCCTAAGACCTGAGTCCAAAAGCAGACAGACAGACAGACAGACAGACAGACAGACAAAAAACTCCAAACAACAAGATTAACACTCCAAGCCAATAGAAAGAGAAAAAGAAAAGCAGCAGAGAAATCATGAGAGATAATAGATATGTTGCTTGCTTGTTTTGTTTTGAGGCAGAGTTCCTCTCTGTAGCCCTGGCTGTCCTGAAACTTGCTCTGTAGATCAAGGTAGCCTCAAACTCAGATCTGCCTGCTTCTGCCACTCTGAGTGCTGGGATTAAAGGCATGTTTATGCCTTTATGATTGTGACTATGTCTTGCTCAGAGATTATATATATATATATATATATATATATATATATATATATATATATATATATATGATGTGTATGTGGCTGAGTGTATATCTGTGTACTCTGAGTGTACAGTAGACCAAAGAGGTCAAAAGAAGATGTCCTTCAGGCATGGGGTTAGAGGCAGTTGGGAGCCATCACATGGGTGCTGGGAATCAAATCTGGGTCCTCTACAAGAGCAGTTAAGTGCTTTAACCACCAAGGCATCTCTCCAGCTCCAGGAGGGGAAAGCTTGCAAGCCATCGTGTTTGGACAATGGGCTGTAGACTTAATGATGTTGCTTTGGATATGTGCCGATACAACAATGGTCAACATTTAAAATGACTCAATAATTAGAATTTAGCTTAAATGTATGAGGTAAAAATAATCCATCTACACAAAGAGATGGTGGAAGGTAACCCTGTTCCCTGACCCCCACATGTAGCCTCTTGCTAAAAAACTCTCATGATACCCACTTCCAGAGCTTTCAAAAGGCTGACCCTGGCACATGCCTTTAACCCCAGCACTCAGGAGGCAGAGGCAGGTGCATCTCTATGAATTTAAGGCCAGCCTGGTCTACAAATCAAGTTCTAGGTCAGCCAGGGTTGTTACATAGAGAAACCCTGACTTGAAAACCAAATTAATTAATTGATTAATTAGTTAAAAATTTAAAAAAAGTAAAATAAAAATTATGGAACTGGGTATGGTGGTATATGACTGTAGTTCCAGTATTTGGAAGGCTAAGGCTGAGAGATAATTGTAATGCAGGACTTTAAGACCAGGATGAGGGCTGGAGAGATGGCTCAGTGGTTAAGAGCACTGACTGCTCTTCCAAAGGTCCTGAGTTCAAATCCCAGCAACCACATGGTGGCTCACAACTATCCGTAATGAGATCTGACACCCTCTTCTGGTGTGTCTGAAGACAGCTACAGTGTACTTACATATAACAATAAATAAATCTTAAAAAAAAAAAAGACCAGGATGGACAACAAGGCGAAACACTGATTTAAGTTAAAAATTGTGTATACATATGTATGTATTATACATATCTATCTATCTATCTATCTATCTATCTATCTATCTATCTATATGCTAGTTGTATGTGTTTTATTTATTTGTGTGAGGCTACTGTAGGGCAGGGATTGAGCCTAGAACCCAGGGTGTTGCACATACTGAGTGAGTGTCCAGCGTGTTTGTGTGTGTGTGTGTGTGTGTGTGTGTGTGTGTGTGTGTGTGTGTGTGGTGTTCTGGCTGGGAGTATATACTAGGCTATCATGCATGAGACCCTGGATTCCATCCCAGCACTGCAGAGAACAAAAGCAACATCTGTATACAAGTGTTGTCTGTCTACACAGGTGGTACTCTCTCTCAATAGTGTGTTCCGTGTGTTCCGTGTGTTCCATATGCCGGCAGTGGTGGCACACATCTTTAATTCTAGTACTCAGGAGTTAGAGGCAGGCAGGTCTCTGTGAGTTTGAGGCTAGCCTGGTCTATAGAACAGTTCTAGGGCAACCAGGACTATACAGAGAAACCCTGCCTCTTAAAAAAAAATACTGCTGCCTAGTTAATGTGCCAGCTGACTGTGCCCTTATCTCTGGATACAGTGTTTCCAAGTTTATCCCAGCTTCCAGTCTATGTGTGCAGCTGTCTAGGTGAGCTGGGCATGACCTGGAGTTTTGATCACACCCCCTAGAGACAAAGTCTGGGCTATTTATTTGTTTGCTTGTAAGGTGTATACAAACAAACAAATAAGCAGATAAATAAATAATCTTAAAACAAAATAGCTGAGCTGGAGATGCTCAGTGGTTAAGAACATAGGCTGCTTCTCCAGAGGAACGGAGTTCAATTCCCAGTACCCACATGGTGGTTCGCAACCCTCTATAACTCAAGTTGCAAGGGATTCAGCGTCCTCCTCGGGCCTCTGAAGGTACCAGACATGTGCACACATGCAGACAAAACACAGATATGCGTGAAATAAAATTTTTTTTAAAAATCAAAGTAAAATAGCCACACATGCTCTATGATCATTAGCTAGCCCAGCAGCTCTCTGTCCGTTGATCTTTTAGTCTTCCAAACTTGCACCGTTGCAAACGATGACCAGCCTTGTCCGTGGCAGTTTGCAGCCACAGAGACACATCTCCAGGCCTATTTCTGAGTGGAAGTGTGAGGTCAGAGGGTCTCTTCCTGTGTTGTCTGTACATAGACTGGCAAAATGCTTGTCAGCATCTCCTCTAACCCCGGGGGTTCTTTGAGACTTAGAGGCAAATCAGAGACCCATCCCAGGAGGGTTGGTACTGAGGCTGGATTGCCAGAGACTGAGCCCAGGTAACCCTCCTAAGCTCCTTCCTGGGTTCCTGCCTGTCTCAAGTTCCCCTTGTCCCAGACCTACCCTATGGCCTCAGTGGCATCTTTCTGGTAAGCAGCCGTTCACCACGTCTTAGATGCAGGGAGATGCTACTCACCCCAGGAGTTCTGTTTCTATGGACAAACTTAATCACAAGAGTGCCCCTGGAAAGCTATGTCAGGCCTCCCTGGCTCCCGTGACCTTCCCCAGTTGCCTGCTTCCCCTGGGGGATCTTCATAAATGGCACTGCCATTCTGAGACATCCTTGGAAGCCTGCACCGGGCTGCCTGGAGACAACCAGGCAACAGAGCTGAACTATTTAGGGGAGAGAATGGGTGGGTGGGCGGGAATGACAGCAGTTTGTTCAGGGATGGATGATCTCTCTACCGCAGGGTTGTGGCCCCTGCCTGTGCCCATTCTTCCCAGGGTCCAGGGCCTGGGATTCTGCACTGAGTCCCAGCAGAAAGCCACTTGGAGTCTTGCCTGGCATCGGCAGGGGACAGGGGACAGGCACTTTTGCATGTTTTGAGGGGGCTTGGGAAACATGCTGGCTCGGGAACTCTGGAGGGAGGGGGTGAATATCACGTCCAAGAGAGAACCTTCTTTTTTGGGGGTGGTGGTGGTGGTTTCAAGACAGGGTTTCTCTCTGTGTAGCTCTGGCTGCCCTGGAACTCACTTTGTAGACCAGGCTGGCCTTGAACTCAGAAATCTGCCTGCCTCTGCCTCCCAAGTACTGGGATTAAAGGCATTTGCCACCACTGCCTGGGTGAGAGAGAACCCTCTATTGCTGAAAATAACTACCATTCTTTCTCTGTTCAGCGGTGCATTGGGACAGTTGTTGGTAAAGGGGTATATATATATATATATATATATATATATATATATATATAAAATCTCAAAATGATATCAGGGTAGGTGTGGCTTCTTCACAGATGTGGTAATGGTAACTCAAAGAAGTCAAGCCACTTGCCTGAAGTCACACAGGTAAGTGAGAGAAACTGACTGAGAGCTCAGACCTGTTTTCCTGCAGATGACTGGATCCTCATATCGCTGGAGCTGGCAGGGCCTTTGCAAACATTTCCTTTAGCTCAAGCTGGCCTAGAAAGCTGGGTCTCCTTGCTTTTCCAGTCCCATTCCTCCTCTTGCAGGAACCAGTTGCTTAGGGATGACCAATCAGCTTGCTCTTATCTCTTCCACAGGTGCTCAGGGTCATGCCAGGGGAAGATGCTTGAAGACCAAAGCAGTGGAGCTGGCAGAGCTCTACCTCAGCTATTTAAGATGGCTACGCTCTAGGCTCCAGACGTGGCGACTGATTCTCACCTATAATCCCATCCATGTGGAAGAAGACGCTGGCGGGCCAGGACTTCAAGGGCATCCTAAGCTACACAGGGAGTTTGAAGCCAGCCAGGACTTCACAAGACCCTACCTCAAAGGCAAAAAGCCAAACTGAAAACAGAAAAGAAAGAACCAGAGCTGGTGAGGTGGCTCAGAGGTTAAGAGCACTGACTGCTCTGCCAGAGGTCCTGAGTTCAATTCCCAGAAACCACATGGTGACTCACAGTTATCTGTAATGGGATCTGATGCCCTCTTCTGGTCTGTTCTGGTGTGTCTGAAGACAGCAGCAGGGTACTCACATACACAAAATAAATTAAAAAAATTTTTTTTAAAAAGAAAAGATAAGGCCGGGCGTGGTGGCGCACGCCTTTAATCCCAGCACTCGGGAGGCAGAGGCAGGCGGATTTCTGAGTTCGAGGCCAGCCTGGTCTACAAAGTGAGTTCCAGGACAGCCAGGGCTAAGGAGAAACCCTGTCTCGAAAAACCAAAAAAAAAAAAGAAAAGAAAAGATAGAACCAGAAGACAGTATTTAGTTTGAGTCTTGAGTCTTAGTTTGTTTTGTTTTTTTTTTAGTTTTTTTGAGACAGGGTTTCTCTGTATAGTCCTGGCTGTCCTGGAACTCACTTTGTAGACCAGGCCGGCCTCGAACTCAGAAATCCGCCTGCCTCTGCCTCCCGAGTGCTGGGATTAAAGGCGTGCGCCACCATGCCCGTCTTGAGTCTTAGTTTTTAGGCATTCTGAGGGTTTGAGGCTTGTCTCAGTAAGGCAAACATTACATTGAGGCTGGTTCACAGTTTCAGAGATTCGGTCCATTATCATCATAGCAGGAAGCGTGGTGGCATGCAGGCAGACATGGCACTGGAGAAGGAGCTGAGAGTGTTTTTGTTGTTGTTGTTTTGTTTTGTTTTGTAGACAGGGTTTTTCTGTGTAGCCCTGGCTGTCCTGGAACTCACTTTGTAGACCAGGCTGGCCTCGAACTCAGAAATCTGCCTGCCTCTGCCTCTCAAGTGCTGGGATTAAAGGCGTGCGCCACCACGCCCAGCGGAGCTGAGAGTTTTACACCTTGATCCACAGGCAGCAGAAGGAGATTGTGTATCACACTGGGTGTAGCTTGAGCATAGGAGACCTCAAAGCCTGTCCCCACAGTGACGCACTTCCTCCAACCAGGCCACACCCACTCCAATAAGACCATACCTCCTAATAGTGCCATTCCCTATGGGCCAAGCATTGAAACATATAAGTCTATGGGGCCGTTCCTATTCAAATCACCACAAGGCTGCACTTTGGTAGTAGAGCCTTGCTTTTACTTAAGGCCCCATGTTCTATCTACAACACCAGAAAAAAAAAATGGGCTGGGGGTGGTTGTGGTGCAAGTGTGAATTCTGGAGATTCCAAGCTGTAGGTTCCTGAAAGTACCTATGGTCTAGGGGATGTGCTTGGGCCCCATGGCCATGCAGGATAGGCATGAGGCAGAGTCCAAAGCAGACAGATCTAGTGAGTGTACCAGAGAGTGATCCAAGGAGAATTGGCCTCCTAAACTCAGCCAGAGAAACCCTCTGTCCTGGGCAGGTTCAGGGCTGGGTTCCCAGTGTGAGCTTTGATGGCAGCTGTCACCAGTAAGCGCTGGTACCCTTCTCATCCTCCAGGTGGTCCCAGGAAACAAGAACTGCTGGGGACTTGTGGGGACTGGGAGCCACCTCTCCAGGCCTGTGTCTTCCTGGTTCAAAGCTGGTTTTACACATGGGTGGCACACAGTAGGACTCACCTAGGAGTGTGGGATCCTGAGGCCAAGCAATGGGCCCAGGATGGCGAAGAAGCCAGATGAACCATGTGGGTTGGGAGTTAACTGTTCCAGTGAGTTAACTGGTCACCAGGCTCGGGAAAGCTATTGACACCTTCCCTGGAGTCCTGTGACAGTCCTGTGGTCACCAAGAGCAAGGCCAGGCTGTCTTCATCCTCTGTGTCCCGTGAGCCCAGACTTGCTGGGCCTGATGGGAGTCGAGAGGAGCTGTGAGGCCTGCTTCTTCTCCCCTGTCAAGTGTCAACTTTGGTTTGGATACAGTGCCTCTGCCTTCCGGATAGTCATTTGTGCCTGTCAGAAAATAACTTGTGGCTTGAGTGTTCCCATGAGGGAGACCCGGTTCCCACAGCTTCTGCTCAAGAACTGGATTTGAGAGCTCTCTTTCTCTCAAGAGCTCTGAAATCTGGTTAGGTTTGAGGGGTCCTGGGGCCCCACAAGATGCATTTGCAGTAATAGCTGCTGCTGCAGCTGGCTGACTCTTTTGTACTGGGGTGGGTGCTCTCTGTGTTCTATATGCATCTGTATTTAGGTTTGTATATACATACATACATACATACATACATACATACATACATACACATGCACACACATGCACATAATGCTCACATATACACACATATGCACAGATATATACATACACCTACGCAACACACATACCCATACTTGTGCTGAAACCCTGTACAGACACACAGTCTCTTCCTCATATCCCTGCAGAGGAGCAGCACAAGTCTTGACTGTGCAGATGTGTTCAACACAAACACATCTGTACAGGGCTCCCCACTCCTTAAGCCTGTGTAGAGTACTGAGGGTGTGGGATTGGATCCTGAATACTCTATTTTCTCAGGTTCTGTTCTGTGACCTATGGGTCCTTTCTCAGGAGACCTGGCTTTGCTCTGAGCTTCCAGCTGGCGCTGTAGAAACGTCTACAGCATTTGAGAGAGTCCAGGCTGGCTCAGCTAGAAGAGCTGCTTCTCGATCCTTGATTTCTACTGGGTCTGGAGAGAGTACAAGGTTTCTGCTCATCATGCCCATGGCTGCTCTGTGACATCTCTCCCCATCTCAGAAGTAACTGGGGTGACTCTTGCCCTCAAGGCATGACTTTAGTCCTTGTGGCTTGTGGGACTTCTCTGTCCCAGCCCACAGCCAATGCTGCAGAGCAGGGGCTTATGTGGGAACTGGTAAAGCACCTGTCTTGTACCTGAGATGTCTCCAAGTCTCTGCCTTCCAGTTCCTGAGGCCTTTCTACCAAGCTGTGAGGCTGTTGGTTAGAGTTAGAAGGGCTGTGGTTACAGTTGTCTTTGCGGGCCACCACAGAGGGTTTCTCTGCTGGATTCAACAAGAGCAGAGACACGTGTGAATAACACATCTTCACTCACTGAAGATGTGTCAGGCATATGCTGGGGACCAAAGACAGATCACACATGCTCTGACCCTCCAGGCTCCATCCTTAGAAGCACACAGCCAGGGATCCAGTTTCTTTGGGCACTGTGCATGTATGTGTATGCTCTAGTCTCTCTGTGTGTGCATTCTATACCATGTGTTTGCACATGCTTGGCTATGGCGCTTTAGGCAAACTGTCCTGAAACCTGTCCTCAGGCCCGCAGGGGACCCATTTGGGACTTGAGTGGATGGGGACATGGAGCTGTGACAGAGGAACCAGGAAGAACACTGTGCCCAAGGATGGAGCCTGACAACATGCCACACACTGTACTTAGGCCTCCGGTCCCCAGCTCAGTAGTAGCTCCTCAAACATCACTTTACTCTCCCCAGGCTGCACGGCCCAGCTAAGGAGCTGTAGGCCAATCTGAGTGAAGTGAGGCTGGAGTCAAGATGGCCATGCTCCTTAAGCAACTCTTTGGGCTTCCTCTTTCTTCCTCACACACCTTGGATGGGCAGAAGGGAGTCTGACATAGAGAGCAGGTAGTTCCGGGGCCTCAGTTTCCCCATGTATTAAAACAGGAATAGTGAGGGCTGGAGATATGCTAGAGCGTTTGCATGCCCAGCGTACGCAGGAATACTTGAGTTCGACACCCAGCACTGCATAAGCCAGAATGGTGGTGGCCCATGCCTATAATCCCAGCATTCAGGAGGAGGGTCAGAATTTCTAGGTTATTCTTAACTAAATATTGAACAAAACCAGCTTGGGGTATATAAGACCATGTGTGTGTGTGTGTGTGTGTGTGTGTGTGTGTGTGTGTGTGTGTGAACCTACCTGCTAAGATTACACAGATGAGACACCACCGCAGACATGCTGGGTATCTGGTCAGACCACCCTTAGTGAGTCCTTTTAGGGTTGCAAGCCCCTCCTTCTGCATAGTTCCGTGGCTTAACTTTGGCTAAAGGCCAGGCCTGCAAAGTCTTCATTCTGAGAGCTAGAGCAAGCCAAGGACCCTCTAACTCTGATGGGGGCCAAGGCAGGTAGAGGCAGGAAGGAGGTATTCCTCAGTGTGTGGGGAGGGAGGGAGGGAGGGAGAGGGAGAGGGAGAGAGAGAGAGAGAGAGAGAGAGAGAGAGAGAGAGAGAGAGAGAGAGAGAGAGACCTAGGCAGGGGTAAGTGCCCACGGGTGACCCATGGTCAAGGGTCAGGTAGCCTGCCCAGACGCTGGATCCAGAGCTCACCAGAGCCCCAGGGCCCACCACCACTTGGAGGCGTTGGGTAGTGGGGCTGCTCTTCTTTCAAAGATTGGAAGCTGCAATTTTCCTAAGTCAACAGTCAAGGTGACCACCTGCTCTTTGAGGGCTTCATCCTTGGACGTCTATTCCGAGAGGCGTCAGACTTTCTCTACCTAGCTCAAGTGGCACAGGAGAAATGCTGATTCTGGAGTCCAGGAGAAGCAGAAAGGGGAAGCCCAGGGCTACAGACATAACAGGGGCCCTGGAGTAGGGGAGGGGGTGTGGCGCCACCAGCCTAAGCGGTTTTCCCCAGCCATGGAAGGAGGTTGGAAGTCCGCCTTGGTGTCTTCCAGAAGGAACCTAGCAGAAAAGGGAAGAGGAATTTGCTTCTCCCGCAGGTTCCCTCTACCCTAGAGTTTTCCTCCAGGCGCAGGGCGAGCAGACGGAGGAAGCTGGCCCGGAACTGGCTGGGTTGAGAGCGGGGGGAGGGGAGTTGTGCCTATCCGACAGTGGTGGGGTGAATGTATCTTTAAGTCCGCGCCCCCTCCCCGTGGGCGGAGGCCTAAGCTGTGACCGCGCCCGCCCGGTCGTAGGAGGGGGAGATCCGGACTCGAGGCGGGGTTCTGGGGGTGATCCTGGCCTCGGTGGCCCCGTGCTTGCCAGGTCTGCGCCGCCTGGACCGGGCAGGAGCTGCCTCCGCCCCCGGATGGGCTGGGAGGGTGGGCGGAGTCATCTGGAGCCCGCGCGGGTCGTGCCCGCAGCCCGCCTAGGCGCCGGCAGTCCCCGGCCGCAGAGCGCGGCGCTCCCCCGGAGCTGTGGCTGCCAGGTAAGCACGCGTGGGCCGCACCGAGGGAAAATCGGGATCCCGCGGAGGCGTCCGAGCCACCCAGGCCGGCGCCACCACCTCAAAGCCGGAGCTGCTCCCGGGTTGTGCGCAGGTCGATCCCGGGCTCATCTCCTGTGCTCTGGCTTCCCTCAGAGTGGGGGACAACGTGGAGTGGCGACACCCGCACTTAATGGCCTGGAAGCCCTCCGGGCCAGCCGGGCTTCCGAAGAAGTTAGGAAAGATAGCCGGGTTGCCACCCCGGCATGGGGTCCCCAGACTTATCTGCAGGACCCTTGAGGCCCAGGGGCAAGGGAGCAAACTCAGGGGCCTGGCAGGCACTGGCTTTGATTCGCCGCTCCGTTTGGTCTCTTTTGAGGCGGGGTTTCCTTGGTGTGAGCGAGGGTGTGTGCGTGCAGCAGGAGTACATTCATGTTCCTGAGCATGACCCCCCCCGCCCCCCCCAAAAAGACATGGACTTAATAGAAAGGTAGTGTTTGGGACACTGACTGTCCCAGTTTCTTGTAGTGGCCAAGCTGCCCTTGTTTTGGAAATCAGACTCCACAAAAGCCTGGCCGGGGTAAGCTTGAGGCATCTTTGGTCTTCCAGCCAGAATATGGGCCGGTCCCTGTCTGCCCACAACCAGTGACAGAGCACCTGTGGCTGTGGGCTCCAGGCCATGCACAGACAGTGTGGGAGGTGGGAGGACTTGGAAGGGCTCTGTCCTCTTGTGGCTCTGCCCTGCAAGGGAAGACAAGAGAGAAACACTTGGCCAGTTTTCTGATAGGGAGTTTGATAACCAGCTCTGGGCTGGTAGCCATAGAAGAAAATGCCAGGAGGTTCCTCATGGGAATTTCAAAACACCGGCGCAGGGAGGGTGCTCTCTCTGGGTGTCCTGTGACTTTGAAGATAGATGTGTTTAAATGTCCTGGTGCAGGCAATGCCACCCTCATTAGCATTACTAATCCGGACCTCTTTGATCCTAGCCCCGTGTGGTGGCGGGGAGGGGACAGGGGTGGTGGTGGGGGAATGGGATGGGGGCAACAAGCGTAGGAGGGCTGGCAAGGACTTCCTGCTTCTGTGTGTCCACCCCACTCCCATATTTTGTTTGCTTTGGGGGCGGGTGGTGTCCAAAGACCCATTTGTTTCCTCCAGTCAGATGGAGCGCAGGTCTGGGGCTGCTGAGGTTTGAGCCAGCCTTCCAGGAGGAAGCCCTGACTTCCTTTTTGAAGAGTCTCCCTCATGGGGGCTGGAGGGGAGGGTGGGAGGCTTTGGCCAGACGCGGTTTCCTGTGGGGGCAGACCGGCCTGATGTGGCCCCACTTTGCTCCCTTCTCTGGTGATGGAGTGGACAGGGTGGGGCTCGGGGCAACTCTGCTGCCCTGTAGTATCAGAGACTCCGCTCAGTCCCTGTTGTTCCCCATACTTTGGAGGAGGTGTGTATCTCTGTATCTCTGTAGTGTATCTCTGTCCAAGGTCTTGGGGCACTGTTCTTCCAGTAGGAGCAACCCCGGCCCAGGAGAGAGAGCCATGTGGGTGGAACATGAGCTCATATGCAGGTGTATAGAGCCCTGTGGGCAGACACGGGGTAGAACTGGACATATTTACCTGAGAACAGGCCCAGAATGAGGTGGGCTGGCACCCCATGAGCATAGACACGTGAGGGACAGTGTTTGTGAACATTTGAAGGAGAACTAGTGGTAGCCACAGACACTTAAGAAACAGGCTTGTGTTCCTGGCATTGCAGTCGGCTTGGGCAGCAGGTGTGTAAATAGGCAGACCCACTGAAGAACAGACATGCATTTAAATTGACACCGGGTCTCAAGGTTCCCAAGAACTAGACAGACCTGGAGCCAGCTGTGTCCAGCCTCCGGTGGGCAGGGGCACATACACCGTCCAGAGACACCTGCTAGTCAAGGCTAGGGTCTGGCTAGCTGTAGATGCTGAGACACAGTCCTAAGTGACTGTTGCTGTGGTTATGACCGCTGAGCCAGACGTCGTCTTGTTCAACGTGGAGGGACAGGTACTCAGATGCTGTGTGAAGTGGCTTCCTTCCTGCCTCATGTATCCCAGGCTAGCTTTGAACTCACCGTGTAACCAAGGAGAGCCTACCTCCTGGGTACTAAGGTCGCAAGCATGCTCCACCACAGGGTACCGGGCATAGAACGCAGGACCTCATGCATCCTAGGCAGACACTCTATCTACTGAGCCCCAGCCTCATTATAGATTTTTTTCTAGCCCATGTTGGGGATGGTTAGAAGACCCCAAAGGGCTCAGTGTTCCGTCTTAGTGTGAAGATGTACAGTCACCAGCCCGCTCAGTTACAGGGTTGACCGTCTGCCTGGGCCACCAGCAGAAACTTCTTCAGCCTTCAATGGCATCCTTTTTGTGACCCCAGGACTTCTAAGAACCTTCCTGCCACTTTGTGCCGCTGTGCCCTGCTTGGCTCTGGGATTTTCCTACTGAACTTCCCTAAGCCCTTGGAGCCTTAGGTAGCTGTCTCTGTACACCAGTATGTGGAAGTCTGGGATGAGAGCTTTCTCCTTCTGGCGTGGACAGAGCAGAGTCTCCCACGTTCTGCCTGTGCTCATGACTCCTCTGCCCAGCTTGGCACCTTTGGAGCCAGCCTGACCCTGATACAGCTTGACACCAAATGCTCTTGTGACCTTCCACGGTCACTTACTGTGGCAGTTACCTCATCTTTAGCCCTAGTTCCCTGGAGGGTTAACTGGAAGACAGTTCATGACAAGTGAGTGACTTTCCATCAGTCAGCAGGGCTGTGATCAGAAGTGCCCAGCGTCTCTTTGGTAGCCAGGTGTTTGGCTGGGAGCCCAGGGAAATTGTGGCGTGTAGACACCGTACCTCTCTTTGTTGGAAGCAGCAGTCCCCTCTGTCCCCCCTCTCTCTGCCAGTGGCCCCTCCTTGTCCTGGGGTCCTCAGGAAGTGGCAGGCTGGGCGTGTGGAAGCTTGGGCTTTCTGCCTGCTGGGCCTCTGGGAGGAGAGCCAGTGGTTCGCTAAGAATAGCCCCAAATCATGGCTCTGGCCTCCCGGTGGGCAGCCCTGCCTCTCCCATAGCAAGGCACTTGGAGACCGGCTTTGCATGTTTCATGTGGCCAGCATGGCTTAGGGGTGGGCCTGGGACACGGGATCTGTAGGCTCCTGGCTGCAGCTGGCTTTGCAACTTTGCCCAGCCAGGCCTTTGTCTGGGACTTGGTAAAGAAAAAGTAAGTGAGGAACATCCTTGTCACTTGGAGATCGTCCCCCCCCCCCAGTATGTCCTGACAGCACCCACCTCTGTCCGGCTTCTCTGACTTGAAGAAGACAGTTCTGTAACAGACCATCAGATCTGAATCCCTGTTCTAGCTCTGTGACCCTCCAGCAGCACACTTAACGTCTCTGTGGCTTATTTTCATTATGTAATAGGCTAGGGAGAGGGATTCCCCTGTAAGCGTGTCCAAGAGCGTAAGGCCGTTGTGTACGGAGATGGCTGGAGACTGTCTGGCTCACAGGATGTTCTCGGGAGACAGTGGGTGCCACAGCCATCTTTAGGATTACATTTTCTAGCAGAGTGGCTGTTGACACCAGAGACACCAATGATTGCATTGTGTTGAATGGGGACAAGGACCAAATGTCATTTTGATTTGTATTCTTCTGTGTGGGTTCCATCCGAAGTACGGAGGATCCAGCAACAGTCGGATATATGGCTCAGTTGGTAAAGTTGGGTCTCATGCAAGCACACGTGTAAGTCCCATTGCTAAAACCCTCCAAAGTGCTGACTGCAGTCTTGAGTCGTGCTGGGGAAATGGAGAGGAGAATTCCTGAGGGTTCCTGGACAGCCTGCTTAGCCTAACTGCTAAGAACCAGGTTTAGTGAGACACAGTCTCTAAAAAAAAACAACAACAACAAAAAACAAAATGTAAAATAGAAAGTGATTCAGGAAGACATCTAGTGTCAACCTCCGTCCTTCACGCCTGGCCACACATGCGTATGTCTACTCACATGCACATACGTCGATGAAGTTCAGGTAAGTATGTAGAAGTGGGTTAGACTCTGGTCAGATAGGAGGCAAGCAAGCAAGCCACAACCCTGATTTATACCACACTCCACCATGTGCCCCCTGGGGTTGGAGCTGAAGGACACAGTTAGCCTGGGTGGTCAGTCACTTAGGTAGGCTTAGCCAAGGTTAGGTGACTTATCCCAGCACACAGGGACTGATGGGGCAGAGGTGGTGTGGCCCCAGCTCTTCATATGTTTCCTGTGGACTTTTCTGTGGCACAGGGATCCAGTCTGACCTGCAGCTAGGGCAACTCTACAACAGACATGTGGTGTCTGGGCTCACTGTGTGCTGTGGTGTTCTAACACCTTCTGGCCTTTGGGAACTGGGTAGGCCACTGGGAGAGACTCAGAGCTCCCAGCAGTTCCCAAAGAGGAGGGGACTTGGAAATGGATGACTTTGACTCTTGGAGAAATGCCTCTCCAGAGGCAGAATGGTGAGTGTCCTGAAGTGGCTTGCCGCGCTTGATCTACTCACCCCAGCCCCCACTTGCCTCTGGCTTCCCTTCCCCAAGTAGAGGGCAGGAATACCAGGGCTGTTTTGGAAGATTCTCTTTGGAAAGATCAGAGGGAGGGGGAATTTTCTCTATTTTTCCTTTTCCTGGACTTAGATCCCCCTCCCCCACAACTAAGTTAACTCTTTCTCTCTCTCTCTCTCTCTCTCTCTCTCTCTCTCTCTCTCTCTCTCTCTCTCTCTCTCTCTTCAAGACAGGGTTTCTCTGTGTAGCCCTGGCTGTCCTGGAACTCACTTTGTAAACCAAGCTAACCTCAAACTCAGAAATCCGCCAGCCTCTGCCTCCCAAATGCTAGGATTAAAGGCGTGC
>LR751917.1:0-88522 GCA_902729485.2 Mus minutoides | reverse complement strand
GGGGGAAGGGGAAGTGGGGTGGGGCTTTAGCCTGTCAGGGTCTTAGTGCCACCGTTTGTCATGATGAGGGGGGTGAGCTTGGCATTAGGTGTCACTCCAGTTTGAATTCCGTGCCAGTATGCTTTGCCACCCATCTACATTTGGTGGCCTCCACAGTATAGGGAACAAGAGCACAGAGGCAGGTGTCTGGGGACCTGTGCGTGGGTCTGGCTGGGGTCATCTCAGCCTGGCTGGCCATCCTCGTTATTTTAATTTTTTATTATTTATTCTATGGCCATCCTCATTATTTTAATTTTTTATTATTTATTCTATGGCCATCCTCATTATGTTAATTTTTTATTATTTATTCTATGTGCATGTATTAGTCAGGGGTCTCTGGAGGAATAGAACCAAAAGATGGAATCTCCGTCTCTATCTCTGTGTAAAGGGGATTTATTGGAGTTGCTTACGGGCTGTGGTCTGCTTAGTCTCCGAACAGAAGGTCCAAAACTCCAATAGTTGTTCAGTCGCTGAGGTTGGAGATCTCAGCCTGGGTGGGTATCGGTATACCTTGGAATCCTGAAGAAATAGACTCTGTTACCAGTCAAAGGAGGAGCTTGCTGGCAAGAGAGAGGGGAAGCAGGCAAAATGCCCACATCTCCTTCTCCATGTCCTCGTATGCGGGCTGCCACCAAAGGGGTGACCCAGATATAAATTGGGTGGGCTTTCTGACCTCAAATGATCCAGTCAGGAAAACCCCTCAGAGGTGTGCCCAGGTGCTGGGGTCTTAGCTAATTCTAGGTGTAGACAACTTAACAACCCCAGATAGCCATTGCTGTGCATGGGTGCTTTGCCTGAATGTGTGCCTGTTTACCGATGCTTGGCGGCAGATGGGGGTGGGGAGACCAGAAGAGATCAAGACCTCCTGGGACTGGAGTCACAGACTTGAGCAGCCAGTGCTCTTGACCTCAGAGCCATCTCTCCAGTCCTAGGCAGCTTTATTTTTATCTTAGAGACTCTGGCCTGGAAGGACAGTGCTTCAGTCCAGGCTGCGAGGTTCTCGGTCAGAGGCTGGAGTCTAGGGGCCAGTTCTGGCTGGTGTCAGGGGGTACTGGAGTCTAGGGGCCAGTTCTGGCTGGTGTCAGGGGGTACACCTGGTCTGGGCTGCTGTTGCTATGGGAACTCTTTTCTCTTAGAGCCGATGGGGTGGTATCATAAAGGGACCAAGCCTCAGGCTCCCCATCCCAGGGAAACTTTGAATCCTTGCTCTAGGGTGCCTTTCCACGTGGCCACCTGAAGCTGACTTAGGCTGCGGCCATGCTTCCTTGCGGTGGCTGAGCCTGGGTAGCACACCTCACCTATAGAGTGACACCTGACATCTTGGTACAGAGCCCAAGGTACTTGGGGTCCCCCTCCTACCCTCTGTTCTAGACTCAGGTACCATGCCATGTGATTCCTGGGAGGCTCTGAACAATGCTGAACATGTGCGCGCGTGTGTGTGTGTGTGTGTGTGTGTGTGTGTGTGTGTGTGTGTGTGTGTGATATGCCTTCTGGAAACAACACCCTTATTTTTTTTTTTTTTGGTTTTTCAAGACAGGGTTTCTCTGTGTAGCCCTGGCTGTCCTGGAACTCACTCTGTGGACCAGACTGGCCTTGAACTCAGAAATCCGCCTGCCTCTGCCTCCCAAGTGCTGGGATTAAAGGCGTGCGCCACCACGCCCGGCTTTCAACAACACCCTTATTTTTCAGGCTCCGTTCCCTCGCCCTCTTCAGGAGCCTTCCCTGATGGGTAGTTTAACATCTTCTGCAGCTCAGGGTAGCGGGGAATCGTGCTGGAGTCTCTGGCCTTTTTTGAGCCTCATCTGTGAATTGGGATGACTAGGTGTCAGGGGGAGCGGAGAAAGCCTGAATTTTCTTCCCCCCAGCGTGTGTGGAGCTGGCCTGGATTTGGAGAAACGTGGCCTTCTCAGGGTTAAGTCCCTTCCGTACCAGAGGCGGAAGCAAAGAGGACAGAGTGTGAAATGAAATCACTTCCCTGCCCAGGGGTCTGCCCTGTGCCTGGTGTTTGCAGTAAATCCTATTTCCTCCTCAGCTTCCATGTGTCCACACACTCCCGGCTCCCATGACCCCATGGGTCACTAGCAGGTGGGGGCTCCCGATGGAATGCTGGCCTGTCTTTCATCCGGCGAGATCACTTCCTGTCTGAATAAGCCATCCACCTTTCCTGCCTGGAGTTCCATCAGTGGGGTCCAAGAAGCTGTGTGACTGTGGTCCAGGCCAGTGACAGGCCAGTGGTGTGGGGTGAGCAAGCTTCATGGCTGCCCTTGTGTCCAGTTTCGTCTGGGGAGCCTGCGCTGCCTTTGTGAACGAGAACACTGACCTGGACAAGACAGCACAAAATGACCCCATTTAACCCTCATTACCCTGCAGGAAATGGGGTGCAGAGAAGCCAGGGCTGAGCCAGGCCTCTGGAGCGGGACAGTGCTGGCAGAGAACCCAAATCTTGCTGACATTCAAGGTCCTGGTTTTTCCTACAGGAAGGTGTTTATGAGTCTGTCCTCGGGACTCAAGGGCGGACCCGCATCTCGGGGAGGTACCGGCGTGTCCTTGGCTATAAAGTTGATAGCGAATCGTGGCTGCTTGTCCCAATGGCCTTACTGTGTATGGGGGTATGTCTGTGGTAGGAGAAATGGAGAAAATAAGAAAATCAACGGAGAAAGTGGAAACAGACGTTTTCCCTTTGAATGCATGATGTCAAGGGCTCATTCCCAAGCACCACAAAACCAAACCAAACCAAACCAAACCAAACCAATTCAACCAACCAAAACAATCCTCAAAAAAAATCACATTAAAAGTATTTGGAAAGCCGAGAAAACCACCTGGGTATCCCTGTCCCCAGATAACACACGAAGCCCCAACCCTAGCATTTGTAAACTGTTTCCTCCCAGATGTGTGTTGTGTGTGTGTGTGTGTGTGCTCAGCTGGAGTGACATTGTTTCGCTTTTTCCATGGCCCTTTCATGTCTGGCCCAGGGGAAGCCTGCTGGGTGTCCATTTCTGGTTTTGCATTCAGTGGTCTGGGATCTGTTTGCTTGGTTCAGTGCGTGGAGAAGGACCATCAGCCCATCAATTCCTGGGTGGAAGGAGATGATTGAGTCACCCGGGGACACTTTTGACACCAGCAGTGGATTCTGTTTATTTATTTTAGATCCACTCTCACTATGTGGCTCTGGTGCCTGGAACGTGGTAGGTAGACCAGCCTGCACCTGCTGGGAGTCACACACGAGCTATCAGCACAGAGGTTAGAGGGTAACTTTCCGGGCGTGGTTCTTTCTCCCTTCTGGGTCCTGGGAGCTGAACTTAGCTTCTCAGGCTGGGTGTCAGGTGAGCAGATTCTTAGAAGTGAGCAGAGAGTTTGGAAACATTAGGGATCTTTCTCTGTTACATTTCGAATGGTTTTTCTGTGACTTTGTAACCTCAGGTGCAGGCCTGAAATCCTGGCTTACTAGGCAAGAAGAACCACCCTCAGACAGGGTTTCTCTATGGCTTCAAACTCACGAGAGATCCATCTGCATCAGCCTCATGTGTGCAGGGATCTGCCATCACACTTGGCAGGTCTTGTAGCCCAGGCTGTCCTTGAATTCCCTGTGTAGCCAAGGATGGCCTTGAACTTCTGAACCTCCTGGCACCACCTTGCAAGTTTCAGACTTGTAGCTTGTACCACCATACACAGTTTCTGTGGCACTGGGGATTGAACTCAGGACCTTGTGTGTGCTAGGCAAGCATTCTACTGCCTGAGCCAGATCCCGGCTTGAGGAATACTGTTACTATCACATGTATCACCTCACTAATCTTTGTGCCTTGGGATTTTGGACCCCAAAAGCCAGTTTGACTCTGGCTCATAACCAGCCCTGGTACAGCAGCGTTCCTCCAGACCCCTCTCACGCTGGGGCGGGCAGCTGAACTGCGTAGGCACAGAGATACCGAAAAGCTGCTGTTCTGGGTAACTTTCACTGCCTCACTAAGGACACTTTTAGATGACATGGCTATATTTTGTCACAGTGTCTATGGGGAACACAGGCTAGCCCATGTGGGACACTGCCTTACTACCTGCCATAGCTGTGACATTTTTACCCACTATGGCTTTTGTACCATAAAATACCATCCCATCAAGGAAAGCAACGTGCTGTCCCATGTGTTCCTGTCTGGGTGACCTGAAATGAAGATGCTGGGGACCCAGGATCCCGAGAAGCATGCTTATGGAACTGCAGTCCTGTGACAGATGAGGGTGTGCAGGTGGAGCTTGGAGTTTGCCTGTTTTTGTCTGGCCTCTCTGAGAAAGAGGAGGGCATGACTCAGGAGAGGAAGCCCAAGGGTCTCAGGCAAGCGGCTGCGACCCACCCATGGGTGGGATGTAGTCTCAGATGGAACACCTACTCCTCTGCTGTCCACAGTCTCCGGGCTCTGTGGACTGATTCTCCCTCACCATCCTTTGCTGTGTGGAATCGAGCCCACCTGCTTGTCGTTTGCAGTGGATAGTTACACGCGGTGGGCCTTGTCTATAGGGACTGTGTTTCCCACCTGCTTGTTGTTTGCAGTGGATAGTTACACGAGGTGGGCCTTGTCTATAGGGACTGTGTTCCCCACCCGCTTGTCCTTTGCAGTGGATAGTTACACGAGGTGGGCCTTGTCTATAGGGACTGTATTTCCCACCCCAGGCTAAAATGAAAATTGCCTTGTGTTGTCTTGATAATTCTCAATGAGAGACTCCTAGGAATCCAACCTCCTGGTCCGTATATCCTTTGTTTACTCAAGTGACCCCTTTGTGCCAAGCTCTGGCCAGGCCCTGGGATGTACCTGAAGGCTAACTAGCCCCAGGACTTTCTGGGGGAGGGCTGTAAGCTTCCCTTGAAGCTTGGGGGGGGAGAGAGGAAGGGGCTGAGCAGGAAGCCGGGGAATGAGTAAAAGCCAAGACTGAGTGTGACATTGGCCGACGAGAGGCCCCAGGCTTTCCAGACTAGCTAGGCCTGCCAGCGGAGAGGCCGCTCACCAGAGATGAGGATTTCCAAGACTCCATTCCGGCCTTGTAGTGAGGTGTTCTTCTGCTCCGTATTTCTGTTATTGATGATCTACAAAGGACCCTTGATGTTGCTGTTCCTGGGACAGTGAAGAGCGCAGTGCATTGTGGGTTCTGGGAGTCATAGTCTGGAGGAGACAGCTGGGCTGGCTCAGGGAAGTTCTTCCCCGAGTTTCCCTCAAGTCCTTTTGATGGAGATCTGTTCTTACCACTTGCCAGAAACAGTTGTGTATTCCATATCAGGGCCTTCCCTGGCTCTGGGCAAGCAAGCAGATAACCAGAGAGGTGCAGGGGACAAGTGGGTAGGAGACTGGTTCCATCCCAGTGCCTACTATTGGTGAATGTGGGCAGGTCTCTGGCCACCACTGGGCCTCAGTTTCCTCTTCTGTAACAGAGAACATAATGGAGCCTCTAACGCACCTCTGGCTTCAATGCTAAGATACATTGGTGTTTGGGGGGGGCAGGGGGGGCGGTATCTGACTCTGCTGTGTGCATTCACACACACGTGTGTGTTTGTGCCTGTAGTTAGGAGTTGAGGGGCAAGGCCTGAGAAGGAAGGGTCCAGTCTGAGCTCTAGATATAGACCTGAAAACGTGTGTGTACACGTGTCCACACATGTGTATGTGTACACACAAGTAAGTATGTGTGCACACATGTGAGCATGTGTACACATGTAAGCAATGTGTACACATGTTTGAGTATGTATATATATATATATATATATATATATATATATATATATATACATGTTGTGTGTAGGTATGTGTGTGGACTACAGTTAGCTGTGTGTGTATGTGAGAGAGGAGAGAGAGAGAGAGAGAGAGAGAGAGAGAGAGAGAGAGAGAGAGAGAGAAGCACCTTCTCACCACACCCCCCCTCCCCACCCTGAAAGTTTTCTGACTCCACTCCAGCCCTTTGGTCCCCCAGCAGGGGAACCCTGGAGCGTGGTGACTTCCCTGTATTTGTTCTGAAGCTGGGGCAGATGTTTCCTGCAGCTGGCCACTCACTCAGCCACTGTCCTCAAGATGCATCAGCCTATTTTTAGCTCTATTGTTAATGCCTGGGCATCTGCTTCCAGGAGCATGTGGGAGGCTGTGGCCCTGGGAAGAACACTCCCTCCACCCACCATGCTCTCTGCCTCCAGGCTTCGCTGTGTCCTGTGAGAAACTAAGTGGCTTTTCAGATGGGAACTCGGCACCTCAGTTTGTTCCATCTGCTGAATGGGCCAATCGGGCTCTGGAGGGGCAAGAAATGTGAAATTCACCCAGTAAAGAGATGTTTTGAAACTACATTTATCAGGGGTTCAAATCTACAGGCTGCTTATAAACAACACATTGACTGTGTGTGGGGGGGGTTGGTTGGGGGCTTTGTTATAGGTACTGGAGTGTGAGCTGAAAGCAGTAGGCTTTTCTGGTGGTTATGGGTGAGTGGGGTGGGGGCGCTGAGGGCAGGGGAGGCGATTCCAGGTGTGGAACCCAAGAAGACTACTACACAGAAGCAAGGAAGAGCCTGTGTCCCTGGAGATCTGTTAAGAGAGATAACTGTGCCGGGCGTGGTGACTCATGCCTTTAATCCCAGCACTTGGGAGGCAGAAGCAGGCGGATTTCTGAGTTCGAGGCCAGCCTGGTCTACAGAGTGAGTTCCAGGACAGCCAAGGCTACACAGAGAAACCCTGTCTCAAAGAGAGAGAGAAAGAGAGAGAGAGAGAGATAACTGTGAATATAATCTGTTTTAGTTAGGGTTTTACTGCTGTGGATAGACACCATGACCAAGGCAACTTTTTTTTGTTTGTTTGTTTTGTTTTGTTTTGTTTTTCGAGGTAGGGTTTCTCTGTATAGCCCTGGCTGTCCTGGAACTCACTCTGTAGACCAGGCTGGCCTCGAACTCAGAAATCCACCTGCCTCTGCCTTCCAAGTGCTGGGATTAAAGGCGTGTGCCACCACTGCCCAGCCCAAGGCAACTCTTTTTTTTTTCTTCTTCTTTGAGACAGGGTTTCTCTGTGTATCCCTGGCTGTCCTGGAACTCACAATGTAGACCAGGCTGGCCTCGAACACAGAAACTCACCTGCCTCTGCCTCCCAAGTGGTAGGATTAAAGGCATAAGCCACCATGCCAGGCTTACAAGGCAACTCTTATAAGGACAACATTTAATTGGGGCTGCCTTACAGGTTCAGAGGTTCAGTCCATTATTCATCAAGGTGGGAACATGACAGCATTCAGGCAGGCACGGTGCAGAAGGAGCTGAGAGTTCTACATCTTGATCAGAAGGCTGCTAGCAGAATCCTGGCTTCCAGGCAGCTAGGGTGAGAGTCTTAAAGCCCACACCCACAGTGACACACCTACTCCAACAGGGCCACATCTCCTAATAGTGCCACTCCTGGGCCAAGCATATAGAAACCACCACATGACCCAACACCAAATTTTGAGATTTTTTTTTTTGTAACAAAATTGCACAATTAGGACAGTGCCCTTTGTGGACGGCACCACCATGACACAGTACATGCCTGTATGGTCTCACAATTGTAAGCTTCAGTGTGGACACCCCTGCGTAGCTCCTCACAATTCTTCACCCGTTGTGGCCCAGAGAAGCTGAAAAGGTTGGTCGTCATGCTAGAGTCTCTTCCTGGGAGCATCTCTGGAGCAGGTCTGGGGATGGAGGCTCTGTAGTTCCACCCTGAGGCAGAAGCCAGCTCAATGGCTAGGTATAAGTTTGGCTGAGTACTGTACCGTCAGGAAGTCTTGACCTGCCTGAAAGATTCAGCTGCCAGATGATTGACAGCCACCCATCTGGTCCATCCCTTCACCATCCACATGGAAACAAAGATGGCCACAGAGAAGGCGAGGCTGACCCCAAGGCCTGACCAGAGGTTGGGGCTGAGGGCTTAGTGGGTAAAGGCAGCTTCTAGTAATGATGCCAGGACCCACTGGTGGAAGGAGAGAAACAGCCCCCACAAATTGCCACATGAGCACCACAGCAGAAAAATGTCCCCCCTTTACACACACAAAATAAAATAAATTTTAAAGAAATTTAGTTGGATGTGGTGACCATACTTTTGATTCCAGATAGAGGTGGGCACAGAGCTCTGTGAGTTCAAGGCCAGCCTTGTCCACATAGATTATAGAATTTTTTTTTGTCACTATTTTCTTTTTTTTTTTTCTCCTTGTTCCGGTCAATCCCTCTTGCTCCGCTCAATCCTGCTCGCTCTGGCTGGCTCCGGCTGGCCCGGCTGGCCCGGCGGGCCCGCTCGCTCCGGTCAGCCCCGCTCGCCCTGCTTGCTCCAGCCAGCCCTGCTCGTTTTGGCCGGCCCCATTCGGCCCGCTCGCTCTGGCCGCCCCGCTCACTCTGGTAGGTCCCGCTCGCTCTGGTTGGTCTCTCTGGTCCAAGGATTTGTTTTATTATTATTATTCATAAGTACGCTGTAGCTGACTTCAGACGCACCAGAGGAGGGCGTCAGATCTCATTACGGGTGGTTGTAAGCCACCATGTGATTGCTGGGATTTGAACTCAGGACCTTCAGAAGAGCAGTCGGGTGCTCTTACCCGCTGAGCCATCTCACCAGTCCTAGATTATAGAATTTTACAGGTGAGCCAGGTGGTGGTGGCACACACCTTTAATCCCAGCACTGGGGAGGCAGAGGCAGGTGGAGTCCGGGGACAGCGTGGTCTACAGAGTAAGTTCCAGTTCAGCCAGGGCTACACAGAGAAACCTTGTTTCTGGGGGAAAAAAAAAGATGAAAAGGAAGGAAGGAAGGAAGGAAGGAAGGAAGGAAGGAAGGAAGGAAGGAAGGAAGAGAAAAAGAAAATTTCAGGCTAGCCAGTGCTACATAATGGGACCCTATCTGGATTCAACCAAACAATATTTAAAAAATAAATAAAAGGAAGTCAAGGCTGAGAAAGAAACTGGTGCTTCTCCAGTTCTGGAAACTCAGTTGAGTGTGGTTTTGCCTAAAATCTTGGACGTGGGGGAGGTGTGTGTGTGTGTGTGTGTGTGTGTTATTATTTGATTTTTTTTTTTTTGGAGACAGGGTCTTATGTAGCCCAAGATAGCTTTGAACTTGGTATGTAGCGAAGATCACACTGAACTCCAGATGTTGCTCCGAAATGTTGGGATTCCAGATGTGCACTGCCACACTGTTCTGTGTGGTTCCGAGGATGGAACCCAGGGCTGTGGTGTGCTAGGTGAACACTGGCCGGTTCCCTAGCCCCGGAAGGGGAGATTTCAGTGCTAGACAAGGGAGTTTAGGTTAGAGGCTATGGGGTTCAGGTCCCTGCAGGGTGGCCGGAACGGCAAGTGGAGCATGAACGCTTATGTAAGTTGCCGCTGGCCTTCTGAGGCCTGGGTAGCCCTCAGGAAAGTGGGCAGATGGTGCCTTTCTGGGGCAAGAGAGTCTAGGTTTCTACTGATCGTAAAGAATCTAGGCTGTCTTCGCCCTGCTTGCTGAGGTCCCCAGCATGTTTGTTCAGGACTCGTGGGGGCTGCAGAGGACAGAAGCCAAGGGGACACTGCTTCTCTGCAGTCACGCTGGCTCTTCTGGGAAACTCTACTGCCCACTAGCTCTGTGTGGAGCAGACCCGCTTGCCTTGGGGCCTCTCTCTCCCTGATGACCACTTCTTGCCTTGTTGGGACTCTCAGGGTTTACAAGGGCTCCTGAGGGACATAGGGACACTCACTCTCTGAGCTCCTTTGTCTTCGGGAGCATCAGAGGCCAGGTTCTGCCGTGGGGAGAGGGATGCCTGGTTCAGAACTTCCTAGAGCCTGCAGCTGGAGGCAGAGATGATCTAATGGTAGGTTCTTGTCTGTCTCCTCCGTTGCTCCCAAGCCCCTGGTGTGTGACAGGTCAAGTGTTCTGTGACCACCCAGGGCTGTGACTCCTTCCCCCCCCCCCCATCCCCTGAGAATGGACTCCGTCTACAGCGCAGCCCGTCCGCTGGCAGGGAAGGTTGGCATTGCCGTGCGAGAGAGGAGAACTTTCATTCCTGGGACCATCTGGTCTGCGGTCACTGAGGGTCCAGCCTAAAAATAACAGGGCGCATTAGTCAGGATTAGATTCGTCTGTAAGTCATAGGAAAAGGCAAATAACAAGAGTTTACACAAGATGGAAGTTTATTTCTCTGCGGCTATCCAAGTTCCTCAGGGCTTTGTCGATAGGCTCTGTCGTGCTGGCCCTATTTCATGGTTTCTCTCAGGAACTTGGATGGCCACTTTGTTCCTAGGTTGCGACTTCACCCAACATGGCCGCAACATGTCTGCTCTCGTATGTGACCCAGGGCACAGAATGGGAGAAAGGAGGAAAAACTGTCATAGGGAAGGATTCTGGAAGTCAACATGTTAGCTTATGTCCTGTTAGCCAGAATGTAGTCACATGGCCCAAGTATGTACAATAAAAAGCTGGGTCCTGGCTAGCGTGGTGTGTTTTGGTAGTCATGCCTGACCTTCCTGGGGGAGTAAGTCATTCTGGCATTTTAAAGTAATTTAGAAATACTGTTTATTTATCAGAAAGACAGAGACAGAGAGAGAAACAGAGAGAGAGGTGGAAACAGGGCACACAGATAGCATACCTGTGATACCTGTGGCATCCAAAGGATAGTTACAAGTAGGTTCTCTTCTGTGTGGATCCTGGGCTCAGACTCTGGTCCTAAGGGTTGGCAGCAGGTACCTTTATCCACTGAGTCATCTCATTGGCCCCAACTATGGACAATTTGATTGAACTTAAGGGTGATGTAGGCCAAAAACCTCAGCGGGAGCCTTGGGGTGTTCTGGGTCTCTCAGGGATATTTCCCAAGAAGGTCGGTCTTGCTTTTGAGGACTCGCAAGCCCTATGCTCTCATGTACTTAAAAGGGTTTGCTTTCTTTTTTCCTTTTTAGATTTATTTATTTAGTTTTATTTATTTTGCTTGTATGCATACATGGGGCCCCCAGAGGTCAGAGGAAGCTGTTAAGGGGCTGGAGAAATGTCTTTGTGGTTAGGGGCACTGACTGCTCTTCCAGAGGTCCTGAGTTCAATTCCCAGCAACGACATGTTGGCTCACATGGTACCTCTGTAATGAGGTCTCATACCCTCTCCTGGTGTGTCTGAAGACAGTGACAGTGTACTCACATACATGAAATAAATAAATATATTTTTTTTTAAAGAAGAGGCTGGTAAATCCTTTGAAACTAGAGTTGCAGATGGTTGTGAACCACCATGTGTGTGCTGGGAACTGAACCTGGGTCCTCTGCAAGAACAGCAAGTGCTCTTAGCTACTGGACGTGCTTTCTCTAGCCCCCGACCATGAATATTTGATCCTTCTGCCTCCATCAACCATGCTTTGGGATTTCAGGTGTGTCTCACCATGCCTGTTTCATGCAGTGCTGGGGTTGGAACCCAAGCTTTTACAGGCTCTAGGCTCAAGATCCATAAAAACACAAAACAAAAAGACAAGAAGAGTTAGGAAGTAGTAACGGGGCTCTCCTTCCAACCCTCCAGAGGTTTCATTTAGTTTCTGATGGATGCCGTCCAGGTTATAAAGAGGAAGAGCTGGGGGGGAGGGTATTCAAGGGACACAAGTGACCAACCCAGGTGCAGGATGGATAGGACCCGCCCTTTGCTAAGCTGAGTCACCTGGGGAGTCCCTCCGTGCAGCTCCATTGTTGCCCTGGAAAGTACCCCCTAGGCTTCCTTGGCTGGGATGTCCACTAGACTGTAGCAGTGGCCTCCCAGAGGGATGCAGAGCTGCAAGAACTGGTGTAGTAGAGGAGGCACCATGACCTGTATGCAGCCTTGAAATTCATACTGTCATTAAACTTAAAAAAAAAAGAAAAAGTTGGGGCTGGAGAGATGACTCAGCGGTTAAGAGCACTGACTGCTCTTCCAGAGATCCTAAGTTCAATTTGCAGCAACAACTTGGTGGCTCACAACCATTTGTAAAGAGAACTAATGCCCTCTTCTGGTGTGTCTGAAGACAGCTACAGTGCATTCATATACATGAAATAAATAAACAAACAGTTCTTTAAAAAAGAAAGTCATTCCTGAAAGAGCCGTGTTCAGTGTGAGTGAATGGCCCTTGGTGCTGATATGAGGTCCCAGGGTTTGCTTCTGCTCGTTGCTGAACGCCAGCCTTGGCCGGGCAGTAGCCCACCCAGCAGGGTGGGCAGTGATGGAGAGATTCTGCCTTGAAGATTAGGAGCTGTTTCCTTTTGGGATCAGTCTGGTCTTCTGTTCCTTCTTCAAAGCAAGCCCCTGGTCCAGACTTGAGAAAGCTGAGTGGTGGCTCCTGCTGGGAACAGTGAGAAGTGGCTTTTATGGTGCTGTGGGAATTAGGAGGTAGAGGCTTGTGCGAGATCAGGGGGGCTTCCTGCAGGAGCTGGGCATCTGTTGGGTAGAAGGTGGGCTGTGTGTTGTAGTAGGAGCACTTCCTTCCATCTTGTGGAGGGCAGAGCTGGCTTGTTGGCCCCTGGCTGCAGGTGCTAGGTGCATGGCTCCATCTTAAAAGTTCAGTTTCCTTTGCTGGTGTCTGCTGCCCAGCTGCTGTTCTGGGCAAGCCAGTTCAGCTGTGTCCTCCAAGGTGCCACTGAGGTCCCGTGCAGCCTCCGGACCCTACAGCCGACTTTCTGTAAGGTCCTGTTCTTGCCTTTTCTAGATGGCCATGTGCTGCCATGAGGTATCAAGAGTTGGCCTTTGGGACCCGGCTCATTTCTCTTCATAGGGTGTTTGTGACTCTGTTACGGCGATGTGCTCTCTGCTATGCTGCTGCCGTCGCTGAGTGCATCCTCACAACATAGATCTGTAGTGTTCTGTTCCTCTGTTAGTTGATGGGCATTAGTGAGGTTGGTCTCAGACAATGGCACTGAGCCCTAAGGCTCGTGGAAGTGCCGAGAGTCACGTGACATTCATATGCTTTCTTTGGTAAGAAACTTCAGGACTTCTGGGCTTGGAGTAGCTTATTATTATCACCCCAGAACTTGATGTGGGGAGAGGGGCCTGAGGTTCCCATGGGTTCGCCTGGACTCCATAGTGAGTTCCTGGCCAGCCAGAGCTACAGAACAATAAATAAACATCAAACAAACAAACAAAAACACAGAACTTCTTATTTTGAAGTAACCACAGGGCTTCACTTGATGAGCTGGGTGAGAGCCTGGGAAATCCAGTCTTTAAAAATGTGTCATTAAAAACAAACGAGTATGGTCACCTCAAGTGCTTGTTGGAGGTGTACGGGTCCTCACGTCTCTTACCTTTTTTTTATTTTTAAACTTATTTTATGTATATGGGAACACTTTATCTGTCTTCAGACACACCAGAAGAGGCCATCAGATCCCATTACAGATGGTTGTGAGCCACCATGTGGTTGCTGGGAATTGAACTCGGGACCTTTGGAAGAGCAGTCTTCTCCGCTGAGCCATCTCTCCAGCCCTCCTCTGGCCCATCTATAAGCAGTTCTATTGTGTGTGTGTGTGTGTGTGTGTGTGTGTGTGTGTGTGTGTGTGTGTGTGTGTAAACTTCATGACAAATTCCCAGCTGTCTGGAGAGCTGCACATTGGCGCGCCCCTCCACCATTCTGGAGTTTCTGCTCTTCCGATGGCACAGAAACAATGGTGCCCACCCTCCATTGAATGAGTCTATAGATTGGAATGAACCTTTGCCTTGGCCAGTTGAGTGCCTCAAGTATTTTGTTATCCTGTCTTGTTCTGTGTTTCGAGACAGGGTTTCTCTGTGCAGCCCTGGCTGTCCTGGAACTCTGTGTAGACCAGGCTGGCTTTGAACTCACTGAGAGTTCAACCTGCCTCTGCCTTCCGAGTGCTGAGACTGGCATGTGCCACCCTCTCCAGGCTGTGTTTTGTTACCCTAACACACAGCAGGTTGTTTACATACCTAGGTTAATGGACTGCCTAAACAGCCGTGTTTCATGTCCACACTCCAGTCCACCTCCATTATGTCCCATTAGAACCTCAGGAGCCCGTCCACAGCCCCACTGCTGTGCTGACCGCTGTGATTAACAGAGGTATAATTACCAGTACCACCAACCTTAACAACCTGCAGACCCTCTTGTGTAATAGGAACCCCAAGGAGGAAGTTGTCTGTGGCTTCCAGCTGTGGTGGGAGGAATGACCACTCCCAAGCCACAGGGTGCACTCTGGCTGGGTGGAGAGGAGGTTTTGGATGAGGGCTGCTGATGAGGGCCCTGGGCTTGCTCCCTTACTTATCTGCACATCTTTTCAAGGCCCATTCAGTTTTCAAAGGATGTTGCCCAACCCAGCTGCTTGTCTTGCCAGCTGTGCGCATCTGTATTGGCTGTTGGCTGCTCTAGCGGGCCACCAGTTGGTGCTGGTTGTTGTCTGTGAGCCCATGGGAAGGTGAAGTAGAGGCAAAAGGTGGGTGGGGTGGAGCTGAGCTGTGGGAATGAGCCTGGGCTTGGCCTGTGGCAGCTGTGGCCGGCCGGCAGTGGACAAATGCCCGTTGTCCCTTTCTTGGAGCTGTTTTTTATCCACATTCTTTTGGCCCAGGCTTCTGGGAGGAGGCCTGGGAAATGCTGGTGTGGAGCCTGGCAGCTGGAGAGGCTGCTGAAGGAGAGAGAGTGCGCTCCCGTGGGGCCCTCTGCTGGGGTCCACTGAGAAGGGCCATTTTGTGCTACCTGCTTTCCTATCTGGAGTGTCAAAGGTTCATTCCTTTGTGCCTCTGAGGTGTGGGAGAATCACGCAGTGTATCAAGAACCAGGAAGAAGTGTTCTTCTACAGAGAAACAGGCAGTTCACCACAGGCTCCTGGAGGTTTTCAAGGATGGCAAGGTTTTCTGTGTTTCAGTAGTTGGAGAAGGTTCTAGAAGGGCACAGGAGATGGCACAGTTTCTCTCTGAGTGCCCAGTCCAGGAGACAGCTCTGGGGCTGGTGCCTCTGTATTTGGTGTTGGGAGGCGTGGGAGAGTCTACTTGAGTGCAGTGAACTTCGAGTCAGGTCTGGGGACCGCAGACTGACTTGACCCCATTGCACACATCTCTGAGAAGAAGCGGGTGTGGGGTGAGGGGTGTGAGTTGGTGGTCAGGAGCAGACAGGACCCATTATCCATGACTGGCAGCTGAGAGCGTTGCCATGTTTTGGAAGGGCTATATAGTGGGCTATCTCCCAAGGGTAAAAGAGTGTGGGACGCTATCAGAATTTGTCCTCCCACCCCCATAATAATATCTGTGCCATGTGTGAGGCCTATGGCCTCTGAGTTCCTAGAAACTCCCATGATCCTCTCTGCCCTGTCTGCTACTCTCCATGTGAGGCACCCAGCCTTGTTCTTAGCAGACTCAAGCTCTAGCAAGACCACCCCCCTCAGCTCCTCCACTGTATCCCGGATAGATTTCTTTACTTGCTTTAATCAGGTTTTAACTTTAACCTCAGCCTGGCAAGACCCGTTTCCTTCAAATCCAGGAAGCCCGGTGTTCTCTGGGTGAGGAAGCGCCTCCCCATCTCCTGAAGGCTCACGATGCTGACCAGATGTTGGTTGGTCTTGCTTTCTGTGGCAGCTGTTTTCTTTGAACGTTTCAGCTGACGGATGCTCCCCTAGTTTGGATGTCTCTGGCCTCGTTGTAGGAATCTCACGGGTAGAGTGGTTTCCTGCCTGTCTGCTTTAGTAGAATGATGCAGAAGCAATGACCAGGGCCTCTTGTGTAGGTGCTAGGGGCACACGTGGGCCCCGCAGCCCATTCCTATCCCAGCCCTCTCTACCCAGCTTCGTCTCCTACTCTGAGCCTGGAAGTTCTGAACCACCATGACCTCTGTGGGTGGCTGACCCTTCCTGACTGTATCCCGTGTTACCCAATGATAAATGCTCTCTGGCTGACTGGCTGAGCTGCACCTCTGTCCCTCAGCCCTTCTACCTTTTTTCTTTCTTTCTTTTCTTTTTTTTTTAAATTTTATTTATTTTTCTGTCTGTGAGTATTTTGTTTGCATGAATGTGTCTTATGTGCTACATGTGCCTATAGTACTAATAGAGTCCAGAAGAGAGCATCGGGTCCCCTGGTTAAACAGTTAAATATGAGCTGCCGTGTGGGTACTAGGAATTGAACCTGGCTGCTCTGGAGCTGGTCTCTGTGTTTCTGTGTAGAGAACTCTCCCACGGTGTCAGCAGGGCAAGGCATAAAGGCAGGAGCCCCAAGAGTCTCTGTGTCTACAGCCATCGTGGGAATTGCTTCTTCCGGGGTGGTCAGGGTCCTTCCGCTTTGGCATTTTTTTTGTCCCCCTGAACTGTGTGTCCTGTTACTTGCAGGTCTGGGGTCCTGAGGCCCCTGGCAGACTATGGGTACAACAGCAAGTACAGCACAGCA
Organism: Mus minutoides; assembly: GCA_902729485.2. Classification (NCBI taxonomy): domain Eukaryota; kingdom Metazoa; phylum Chordata; class Mammalia; order Rodentia; family Muridae; genus Mus; species Mus minutoides. Next base: position 72,183 of record LR751917.1, on the reverse strand, counting down.
GACAGTCTCGGCTGGCACGTCCTTGGAGGGCCTGCAGGGCGGCAGCAGCAGCAGCATGGACAGCCAGCATTCTCTCGGCGTGCAGTCCTTCCGTGCCACAAGTTCACACAACAACAAGGCTAAGTCCATCATCCCCAACAAGGTGGCCCCTGTTGTGATCACGTGAGTATCTGAGGACATGTGACCGTGTTCCCGGAAGACGCTGCCTTTGTGGGGAACCTGCGTGCATTTACTGTTTGCAGACGGCCTCCAGTTTTGTAGATTAACTCCGGCTTCCCCCAGTCTCCTCCAGAGAGTTTAAGTAGTACTTCTGGAATCACACAGTGTCTTAGTTCTTAGTTTCCATTGCTGTGAAGAGATGCTAGGGTCAAGGCAACTCTAATGAAAGACATTTAACTGGGGCTGGCTTACAGGTTCAGAGGTTCAGTCCATTATCATCATGGCGGGAAGCATGGCAGCATCCAGGCGGACATGGTGCAGGAGGAGCTGAGAGTTCTACATCTTGATCCAAAGGCAGCTAGGAGTAGACTGTCTTCTGCAGGCACCCAGGAAGGAAGTAGACGTCATCCCCCACAGTGACGCACTTCCTCCAACAAGGCCACGTCTCCTAATAGTGCCACTTCCCATGCACCAAGCATATTCAAAACACCACACACAGCAAACAGGTAGCAGGGCTGGGTCTCTTCTGGTCTCTGGGCCCATGTGTCTACTTATCCATGTGTGGTATAGCCTTAGCTGGCCTAGGACTTGCCATGTAGATCAGGCTGTCACAGAGATCCACCTGCTTCTGCCTCCTGAGTGCTGGATTAAAGGTGTGCATCACGATGCTCTATATTCAATTTTTTTTTCAGGCTGGAGAGCTGGGAGTCCCTCTTCCATGCTCCGGTTGGGGCCTTTAGGAACCAACCTTTAGGGAGTGAGGAGTCAGAGGTTTGTTTTTGATGGCATGCTTGCAGCCACCTGGACACCTATGCATCCAGGAGGGCCAGGAGGATGGACATATGTGTGGGTGAAGGAATGGGTGCTTCTGAGAGCTAGAGATGGGAGAATGGAGACCCTGGGCTGCCGCCTGGGGAGCTGGAGTCTCGTTCTCAACTCTGGGCCTTTTGGGAGTGCAGGAAGAAGAATATGCTCCAAACAGGATGTTTGGCAGAAACCTGGGAGATGGGCTTGTAGATGGGGCGATCCATCAGGCTGCTAGCCCTAGGACTAGGCAGGATAACAGTAATTACCATAAATTACTGTGCTTGGAATAAAGGCAGAAGAGCAACGTCCTGCAAAAGGGACTTGACAGACATTGGAAGTCAGTCTGGGTTGCTGGGTCCCTGGTGTAGTAACACATACTTTTAATCGCAGCACTCAGGAGGTATTAAGTGCTGGGATTTTATATCACCTGCTGACACCGAATGCTTCAATGGCAGAATTGCCAGGCTGTAACAGAGCTTGCATGGCCCTCTCACAAAGCAAGACATGCTTGCTTTCAGTCCCTTGCAGGAAAGGTTAGCCGAGCTGAAAACTGAGCTAGACAGGACAGTGGGTTTCAGGGACACAGAGGGTGGGCCATCGTGTTGTGTTATCAGGAGTCAGGTCCCTGCCCTGTGCAGCCTTCCTTCACCCCACCCACTTAACTCACTGCTTTCCTGTTGGCAGCTGTTCTGTATGGTGCCTGAGCTGCAGCAGGCAGGTTTCATGCATGGTACAGTGGCAGTGTGGCTTTGTGTCTGAGTACATAGTATCCTTCTTCAGTGATTGTGCCTTACTTACCTGACTTACTGGCTACAGAAACCACCATGGGCTTGTTTAAACAGCTGGTGTGTGGTCAGGCCTATTGTGGTAATAGAAAGGTCCGAGGAATTGGAACACCTGTAAACAGCCAGGGTAGGGACACACCCTTCACACCTTGTGGGATGAACTGCACTGGACTCTGGTATTGGAAACGTGGGGGCTGTTCCAGTCACAGCCTGAGGAGTGGGCCATCCACTGGCATCTCAATCAGGCTTTGGGTTAGACCACCATAACCAAGTATTGCCCATATAGAATGCTTGAATCAAGACAGATATTCACCTCTAGTTTGGGTGTCCAGGCTGGTATGGCAGCCTGTGACCATCCAGGCTCCCTTTGTCTCTTGCTTCTTGCCTCAATTCCTTCAGCATATGTCTTTTGGGATGGCTATTCTACTTCCATGGGCAGGGGAAGGCAAAAGACAAACTAAAAGAGTTTCCTTTTGGGCTAGAGATTTAGCTCAGTGGTTAAGAGCACTGCCTGCTCTTCCAGAGGTTTGGAGTTCAAATCCTAGCAACCACATGGTGGCTCATAACCACCTGTAATGAGATCTGATGCCCTCTTCTGGTGTGTCTGAAGACAACTACAGTGTACTTATTTATAATAATAAATCTTAAAAAAAAAAAAAAAAGAAGAGTTTCCTTTTAGGAGTAGCCCAGAATTTGCCCCTCCTCACTCCCTCTCATATTATTGGCTAGAACATAATAACAGGACTGCTGCTAGCTGCAAGGGAGGCTGGGAAATGTGTTAGCTGCAAGGGAGGCTGAGAAATGAGCTAGCTGCAAGGGAGATGGGAAAAGTAGTTTGCAGTGGAATAGCCCAGGTCTCAGTGTCAGCTCTGGTGTTCTGGGTATGAGGATGAAGGGGCAGCTACATGGTTTGGGGTGAGGTGGCTTTGCTGTGTGTTCTGGTGACAGTGTAAGGGATCAACAGAGGTTGTCTGACTCCAGTTTTCACTATGCAGGTACAACTGCAAGGAGGAGTTCCAGATCCACGATGAGCTGCTCAAGGCCCATTACAGGATGGGCCGGCTCTCAGATGCCACCCCCGAGCACTACCTGGTGCAGGTGAGGGAAGCCCCACCTCACCCTTCTCTGCCTCTTCTCCACTTCCTTCTTCTCCCACTCTTATCTTTGACTCTCGGTCCTTCTTTGGACCACAGGGCATTTTTCATATGCTAGGCAAGCATTCTACACTGAGCCATGTCCCCAGTCCCTTACTGATGGTTCTAGGCAAATAAGTACTGCTGAGCCATGCTCCAGCCCCCCAGTTCTTCTTAACCACCCTTGGGTTCCAGAGTGTGTGAGGTGGAAAGGACCGTATAGGTCATCCAGTTGAGGCACCAGTATTGCACCCTACAGGTCAGATCTGGCCCACCACCTGTTGATATAAATAAAGTTTTATTGGTCCACTGTTAGGTGCTTCCACTTGGATATCACCTGCTGATACCTAGTGCTTTGATGGCAGAACTGCCAGGCTGTAACAGAGCCTGTAATGACCTGCCCAACAAAGCAGGACATGTTTGCTTTCAATTCTTTGCAGGGAAGGTTTGCAGATAGCTGTGAAAATTGAGTTAGACAGAAAAATGGGTTTCAGGGACGCAGAGGCTGGGCCACCATGATATATATGTGTCAGCAGAAACCAGGCCCCATATATCCCATGCTCCCGATCCCTTAGGGCTCCTGACTCCAGATTCTAGCTCCTGCCTTGTCTAGTAGTCTCCATCTCTTTAAGAGCAGTGGTTCTCAGCCTTCCCAACGCTGTGATCCTTTATAGTTCCTCATGTCATGGTGAATCCCCCCTTACCCCCCCCCCACCGCCATCATAAAATTATTTTTGTTGCTACTTTATAACCGTAATTTTGCTGTGGTTATGAACTGTAATATAAATCTATTTGGAGATAGAGATTTGCCAAAGGGGTTGTGACCCACAGGTGCCCCCACACACACCTTATGTCTCCCAGGGGGTGAAAAGTTCACAGACCTGCTGCTGTTTGCTACTGTTGTCCCATGAACGGTGGTGAGGGCCACGCAGCAATGATGAGGCTTTGGATGACTGATTGAGTGACAGTCATTGTGGGGGACTTCTGGCTTCTCTGGGAGCACAGGTCTCACTCCTTGTCTGTCAGAGACAAGGGTCACAGGGGATTGATTACCCGGGATTCTGGTTTGCCCAGGAATGAACTCTTGACCAGCCAGTATCTTGTGGTCACTGTGTGTCATTTCACCCAAGTCTGGAGTCCTTGGGACTAGTGGGTATAAAAGGAATTATACATTCTAGAGAGCTCGTATAAAAGACACACAATCCAGGTGTTTTATTTACCAGCGGTAAGCCTGGATTGGGCAGGTTTGGAGCTGTTCTAACTTACATCCCAGCCATATGTCCCTGTTGCCATTTCTCCTGACCACGTGCTGTTGGTCCATCGCCTCTCTTAGCTTCTTCCTCTCTCCTCCCTGTCCTTTCTTCTCCTCCTTCTCTACCTGTGATTCCCAGCCAAGTAACTGAAAACCCACCTGCCTCTCTCTAATGCCCAATCAGAGGCTTTTATTGACCAATTAACATGGGGAACAAGGTTTACATAACAGAGGCTGGGTGAGTAACGCCAGACCAACCCCCTACAGGTGGGGGGGGGGGCTAAGGAGCTTGTCTAATTATCTTCTATCTCAATCTAGACATGACCTTCTTTCCAAGAGCCTATCTTTGGATTCAGTTCCAATATCTGCTCTCTTCAAGCCCTGGCTGGCCCCAGCTTTCTCTGGTTCTCCTGAACCGAACACCACTGCCCAGTCACAGTTCCATGAGCTTACAAGCAAGTTGAGGGCGGGACCGTGTCTCCAGCCCTGCCTCCGTTCCTGCCTCCCTGTTCCCTAGAGCCTCTGTCTGAGGAGTTCCTGATTGATCTGCTGTGGTTCTCTCTCTCAGGGTCGCTATTTCCTGGTGCGTGACATCACCAAGAAGATGGACATACTGGGCACCTTGGAGAGCTGTGGGGCTCCCAACTTCCGGCAGGTGCGGGGCGGCCTCCCTGTGTTTGGCATGGGACAGCCCAGCCTCTTGGGGTTCAAGAGGGTCCTGCAGAAACTCCAGACGGATGGACTCAAGGTGAGCTTCCCAAAGAGACTGCCCTTTCATGGCAAGAGGTGACTCCGTGGCCTGGGCAAGGCCTGGAACTTCAGAACAGAAAGTGGAGAGTGTGTATTGCATTGTCTTGTTGGGAGCTGCCCAAGGTCTGAAGCCTCTGGTATACCCCATTCTTGAGAGGGACTAAGAGGTGACTAGGGAGCTACTTCCCAACTCCAGAGACCGCCACATGATGGGCTAGCTCAGTCTTTCTTTAGCTGGTCTTTGTATCAGGCAACTGATTTAGCCAGGACTCTGTGCTAGGTATTGTGGGCCTAGACCAGAACAATTCTGCCTGGGTGATGTGTAGTCCACCAGAGAGAAAAGACAGACCTACTGACATGCTAATACTTGTTAATATGCATGTTAGTATAGTACTTGTGAAGATAGTCACCCTGAGAGGAGAATGGAAAGATGCATCCTCACCATAGATGAGGGAGGAACTATTTGGGCAAAGGCCTAGAGGTTGGACAGGGGACGGGTGTCTATGCAGGACCAGGGACAGGTGTTCGTGCAGGACAGGGGTAATGGCTTCTTTTTGCCAGGAGTGCATCATCTTCTGCGTGCGGGAGGAGCCAGTGGTGTTCTTGCGCGCTGAGGAGGACTTTGTGTCATACACACCTCGAGACAAGGAGAGCCTTCATGAGAACCTCAGGGACCCTGGGCCGGGGGTCAAGGTTGAGAATCTGGAGCTGGCCATCAGGAAAGAGGTGAGGGCCTGGGAGTGGCAACCGAATGAGAGCACCTCCCCCTAGCTGGCCTTGGATATCTGAGCCGTGACTCCAGCCTGCAGTCCAGTTTTTCAGACATGCCCCTGAAACTGTTCTGGGGGTGGGAACTACTCAGCTTTCTCCGGCTCACACTCCCAGCTTTAGTGCCCTGCTGGGGTGAGTGGCTCCTCCATTCCAGCTAACCTCTTTCTGTCCCTTTCCCATGCTGCTGCTCCTTCACTCCCCAGTCCTGGTTTAGGGAGGGGTGAGAAGAGACCTAGGGTAGGAGACTGTTTTAGTTAGGGTTTCTGTTGCTGTGAAGAGACATCATGATTGTGGCAAGTCTTAAAAAGAACATTTCATTGGGGCTGGCTTACAGTTTCAGAGATTCAGTCCATCATCATCATCATGGTGGGAAGTGTGGCAGCATCCAGGCAGGCATGGTGCTGGAGAAGGAGCTGAGAGTTCTACATCTTCCTTCATCGGCAGACAGCAGCAGGAGAGTGTGTGCCACACTGGGTGGGCATAGCTTGAGCATATGTGACCTCAAACCCCGTTCCCACAGTGACATACTTCCTCCAAGGACACTCCCTATGGCCAAGTGTGAGTCTATGGAGGCCATTCATTCTCAGTCAAACCACCATGGGAACTGTCTTAGGGTCTTACTGCTGTGAAGAGATACCATGACCAATGCAAGTCTTATAAAAGACAATAGTAATTGGGGCTGGCTTACAGGTTCAAAGGTTCAGTCCATTATCATCAAGGAGTGGGCATGCCGGCATCCAGGCAGGCATGGTGCAGGAGGAGCTGAGAGTTCTACATCTTCATCTGAAGGCTGCTAAGAGAAAACTGGCCTTCATGCTGCTAGGATGAGGGTCTTAAAGCCCACACCCACAGTGACACACCTTCTAACAGTGCCACTCCCTGGGCAGAGCCTATACAAGCCATTACAGAGACCCACAACTGAAGTTTGGCTACTCACTTGTCAAGTGGGGCCCTGAGGAGTCAAGTGTGCTGGACCTCTTTCTGAGATTCTGGGGCTTCCTCTTCTCTCCTGCGAGACACAGAGGCTTGGTGGGGGCTCTAAGACAGCGACTCATCACAGAGCTGTGTGAATGGAATTCTGCGTCACAGTGCTTTAGACACAGATGTTTAAAGGAAGGTCCAGGCCTTGCTGGGGACCAGCCTCTCTCTACTTCTCTCACTTCTGCCTCACCTGGCCGAGCCTCACCCCACCCTGGCTTTCAGGGCCTTAGTGCTGATCACTGGGTAGAACCCTCCGGCTGACAGCCATTGCTGTCCTGCTTGGCCCTTGTGTGTCTGGCCACTCTCAAGCCTGATGCCTGTAGGCAGGGCAGAGAACCTCTGGCCTTGTTGTTCACTCTGAGAGGAAAAGAAGTGTATGATGGGTGACGGGCTCACCAGAGCTGGTCAGGGACAATAAGGGAGGCCTTGGAAGTTCAGGTCATATGCCTCTAACCCCCGAATCTCCCGCTAGATCCATGACTTTGCCCAATTGAGAGAGAACGTGTATCACGTGTACCACAACATAGAGGACCTGCGCGGGGAGCCTCACACCGTGGCCATCCGAGGTGAGGATGGCGTGCGCGTGACCGAGGAGGTGTTTAAGCGGCCGCTCTTCCTGCAGCCCACCTACAGGTACCAGGAGCTCATGTCCTCTCAGGGCTGGCTCTCCAGCTGCTACCCCAGTTTCCCCATCTGCACATCAGGCCTGTGCTTGGGAATGGGGCCTTGAGCTGCTACTCAGGGTTGTTGCCCTGCTCATGGCTGCCTTCTTGTCCCGGCAGATACCACCGTCTCCCCTTGCCAGAGCAAGGGGCCCCCCTGGAAGCCCAGTTTGATGCCTTTGTCAGCGTTCTTCGGGTAAATGGGACTGAGGCGGGCTCTGGGAGTGGCGGGTAGGAAGAGGTGCTGGTGGTTGATCTCCATGGAGATGCTCAGGGTGGGTGTGGCCTCTGGCCATGTGTGGAAAGTTCCATCCATGCTTTATATGGGATCCAGTGTGTTGGGGTGTGGGGTTGTGTCTGTGTCCTTATGTGCATATATGCATTCTTCTGCAGTGTTTCTGTGTATGCCTCTGTGCACATGGGTACACAAGGTGCAATTGTGTCATGCCAGAGTCCAGCACTAATACCTGGACTATTCTAGCCATGGCTTGGCTGCACACTTGCTGTGTGGTGTTGGAGACGGTTCCTTCTCTATAGACCTCGCCTTCCTCCCTTCTTCAGTCAGACTTGAGATTCTTGCCTCAGAGATCTGCTTGCTGATATTTCCTGGGTTTTGGAGGGGGAGGGGGATAGGGAGGGCAGCTTTCTGTCCCAACCCATTTTGGAATAGTGCCTCCTTAATTTGTATTTATAATGGGGAGGGGTCAGGTCACTGTAGGGCCTGGGACCCTCTGGGTAGCTTCTACTCTGACCCCATGCCGTTCCTGGCTTGTTCTCTGAGTTCCCCTGGGTTCCTGCCCTGGGTGGGAACAGATGGGTCAGATCTGGCTGTGAGCAGGACATCAGAAGCCTTGTTGTTTGTCTGACCCCAGCTTGCTGCAGATGTCGTGAGCTTGACTGAGGGCCTCAACTGCAGGGTTTTCCCATACACTGTTGTCTGATGGTCTTTCATGTTCCCTTCTGCAGGAGACCCCCAGCCTTCTGGTGCTCAGAGATAACCACGGGCCTCTGCCTGGCCTCCTGTTTAGCTGCCAGACAGGTGTGGGCAGGACCAACCTAGGCATGGTCCTGGGTACCCTCATCATGTTCCACTGCAGTAGGACCACCTCCCAGCAAGAGTGAGTAGCTGGGGGTCCCCTTCCCCCCAGGCCAAGGGGTTGGAAGGAGAGGAAGTGGAGAGGGTGAAGCTGCCTCTGGGGTGATGGGATCATATCCAGAGGATGGAGTATCTTTCCATCATTTGCCACAGATTGGTTTGGTGTGCTGGAGAGAGGCCACTGGACCCTTCTGGGTCTCCATTCCCCCAGTAGAATTCAGAAGTAATCTGATGCCTCCCAGTGGTTGATGGGTGGCTGTGTAGCAGTCTCTGATTACACTCCTGACTCTCACCTTGCCAGGGCAGCCTCCCTGTTGGCCAAACCCCTGCCCATGGAGCAGTTTCAGGTGATCCAGGGCTTCATCTGTAAGGTGCCCCAGGGGAAGAAGATGGTGGAGGAGGTGAGTAAGGGGGCCAGGACATCAAGGGTCGGGATGGGCGGTTGCTCCTGTTACTGGTGTGTGTGTGTGTGTGTGTGTGTGTGTGTGTGTGTGTGTTTGTGTGGTTTCTTCTTTTCTACGCGTCTTCTCTCTGAAAGTCCTCTGTCTCTCCCCTTCTCCGTTCCCTTCTTGTGGTCCTAGGTGGATCGAGCGATCAGTGCCTGTGCAGAGTTGCATGACCTGAAGGAGGAGGTCCTAAAAAACCAGAGGAAGCTGGAAAGCTTCAGGCCAGAGAGCCGGGGACAGGTGAGGCTGGGGGTTGGCGGGGAACATGCTGGACTCTGCTGGGGACTGTTGTTTTTTTCAGCCTGATTGCTTCTCAGCCAGTACAGTAGTGTCTGGTGGTGGGTGGGGAGTGGGGGGATGGGGAGTGGGCAGCTGGAGCCTCGGGAAGGACGAGGAAGAGGGAAGTTTATTTTTTCTGAGCAGGTCCCTTGGCTGCAGAATAAACAGGACGGACAGAGGCTGCCTGCTGAGACCTCTGGACTCCCACGTTTCCCAGAACCTCCCATTAGTCAGCTTCACATTAGGATAAAGAGACACCTAAGAGTTTGAAAATCAGCTTGTAAAAAAAAGGGAAAGGCTAGCCAAGGGTGATCCAGGCTTATAAATCCCCCGCAGCTGCAGAGGCAGGGGAACTGTGGGTTCTGGGGCAACCTGGGATGCTTGGTGTGTTTTAGGTCAGCAGGGAGAGATGGGATAGGGAGAGAGGGAGAGAGTGAAAAAGGAGAAGAGAGTCCTGTTCCCCACGCGCCCCGCGGCCCCCCCCATTGGACGTGCCTCTGGTTCTTTGGCACTGTCCTCCTGGTCAGCACTATTGTGGGCATGTGTTTGGGATGGATGACATGTCTGATGTAATGGACAGAGGACAAAAAGACAGGATGAAGCACCCGGCAGTTAAGAACACATCTCCAGTGATCCAAGAGTTCCTGCTTGGCCCTGCCTCTTAAGGATCCTGTCACCTTCTGACAGTGTCACCTCAGGATCCAGCCTTTAATTCAGGGGTCTCTGGGAAGACAGACTCTCAGGATTCACACAGGAGCTCTTCCTGCAAAGGAATCTTCTGGAGTTTCCATGGGAAGGGCAGGCTTGGTCCATTCCACAGCTTTCAGGAGGAGGGCTGGGCTGGCTCACAGCTCCTGTCTTGAGCTCTGGGGAGATGCTGCTGCTGACTGTGTTTGTGTATGGCGCATGGGAAGTCTCAAAGCCCTTACAACCTTTACTTTGTTTAACATTTAAAAAAAACCAAAAACCAAAACAAACAAACAAACAAACAAACAGAAACATCAAGTTCTCGAGAGCTGTGTTCCATGTTGGGGAAAACAGAATGGAGAAATGGGAAAAGCGATGCTATCCCCGTGCCCGCAGCTGCCTGAGCACATGGGCTTCTTCTCTACAGGGGTGTGTGGTAGCTCCCTGAGTAGCTCCCTGCACTTCTAGTTTTAGTGGGAATCCCTGGATTTTGTCATTGAAAAGACTTTTTGATGGCTTTGTCACTTAAACACGATCGTGACCAGGTCACCCTGCATGAGCCTAGCAAGTCAGAGTTGGGGGCTCCCGACCCAGTTGCAGGATCCCCGTCCTGGTAGAGTCCCTTTACAGGGATGAGGGCTTGGGTATCTGCTGTGTAGCTGGCCTTCGTTGCCCTTTTTGTGAAGTGGCCACTCGAAGATAAGTCGCTGTAGGGCTGTTGGGGGTCAAGTGAGCAAAGATGCGTGGGACACTTAGAAGAGGGCTGAGTGTCACCTGCTACTGTCACTGGACAGGCCGCAGTTGCTGACACATGAGCTGCTTCAGGGCCACATACTGTAATTGCATTTGTCTGGAGACACTTCATCCTCTTTTGCATCTGCAGTGGGATCAACAAGGCCCAGGGTTATCCCGTAGTCTAGACCAGGGGTCGGAGGCCATCAGAGCAGGGCCCAGGGCTCATGCTGGATCTTTGTTTCCTGTGGTTGGTTCATGTGTCACTGGCAGAGCTGTCGAGTTGCCAAGGCAACGCAGAGGGGCGTGACTGAGACTGGCCCCCCCCCCCCCCAACCTAGCATACTCAATCTCTGGCTTTCTACAGAAAAAGCTGCACAGGCCCTGGAGGTGCAGAGTCCCGGGGATGGGGATGGGGGTGGGGTCCAGCTTTTCCATAGGCCATCTAGGTTACTGACATAGCTGGAGGACTGTAACCCTTGAGGGTCAGAGGGTGGAGCATGGGCTCTTTCTGACACTCCACTTGTTGAAGAGGCTGGGCTGTGGTTGGGAGAGGGAATCCTACCATTTGCTATCTAGGGATAGTAATAGTCCCCTGGAATGGGGGGTGAATGTATGTATGTGTGTGTGTTCATGTATATGTGTGAATGTTTGTATATATGTATATGTGTGTGTGTTCCTTCCTGGATATTAAAGGAGGGCCTCCCTCAAGAAAGGGAAAGGAACCTAGTGTTGGCACACACCTTTAATCCCAGCACTAGAAAGGCAGAGGCAGGCAGATCTCTATGAGTTCCAGGATAGCCAAGGCTACACAGAGAAATTCTGTTTCAACAAACAAACAAAGTAAAGATTCAACACAGAGGAAATGGAACATGATGAGGGGTAGTTGTCCTGTTGTCTCCTCACCCCATCCCTGTCCTAGAGCTGGGAACTGGCCTAGAGAGGCCGCATCTGCACTAGAGCCATCCATTCCCAGTGTAGTTGTCAGTATAGGGTTCCATGTTACACATGAGCCACAGCAAATGGGATAGACACAGGGAAGGATTTCCAGCCTGGCAGAACTGTTTCGGAGCTAGGGAGTGGGCCTTTTGGGATTCTTCTACTCTTCTAGACACAGCTGGGGGGGGGGGGGGACAACCCCATGTGTAACACCCCATTTCTCCCTTCCCTCTCCCTGTCCTTAGGAATGTGGTAGTCAGCATGCTGTCCAACAGAGGGCACTGTGGAGCCTGGAGCTGTACTTCTATCTGATCCTATTTAACTACTATCTGCATGAACAGGTGGGGCTGAGGGAGCGCCCGCCCTCCTACCCCAGCCACAGGGACCCCATGGGACGGGAACTAGAGGGAGATTATGTGTGTGTTGGTCCCTGAGAAAGGTTGGGAGGGCCAAGAACGGGTCCATGTGAGTGTTTCTGGCCCCGTCCCCATTTCCTCTCTCTGCTCCCAACCCAGACCTAAGGCTCGGTATCTCCATCAGGGCAGAAAAATCCTGTTCCTCCCTCTCCTTCCCACTCATTCTCCCCTGGGCCACAGTGATACCTTTCGGGGCTCCCTTTCTGTGACTAGGCAGGGAGGGCTCGGGGTGGGCCCACACTCCTCAATGCCCCGTCTCTCTCGGCCTCGGGCTGCAGTACCCCCTGGCCTTTGCCCTCAGTTTCAGTCGATGGCTGTGTACCCATCCTGAGCTGTATCGTCTGCCGGTGGCGCTGAATTCAGTGGGGCCGTTGGTCCCTGGGGACCTCATCGCCAAGGCCTCCCTGGTGAGTAGCTGAGTATCTGTGGAGTGGGTTGGGTTGTCTGACCCCTGGCCCCACGGAGTTTTAGATTCCTGTAGAGCTAGGGAAGTATTGCCCCAAGGGGGTAGGGGTGGGGGTTTCTCGTGTGAGCAGAATGTGCCATGCTCTGGCTGCTGTCCTGGTACCTTTTTCTCAGTCTCAAAGCCCAGAGCTTTGACACAAAGTCAGACTGAACTGTGGGACATCTGAGCTGGAGCCTCTCTGGGGGTTGTGCACCACCACATCCTTGCCAGGGCATCAGTAAGGCTGTAGGTGTCCAGCCGTGTATGCCCTGTACCCAGTAGGATGCCCTGTACCCAGTCAGACACTGTTTCTCTCCCACCCTAACCCCACACTTCCTACTGAGACTGGGTGGGATATGGTCACCACCACCAGATATGACAGGTGACTCTAGGCTTCAGATTTGGTGTCCTCCTCCCTACAGGAAGCAGATGATCTTGTGTCCCTGGATGCACTCAGCACCGTCAGAGAGATGGACGTAGCCAACTTCCGGCGTGTACCTCGAATGCCTATCTATGGCACCGCACAGCCTAGTGCCAAGGTGTCCACTCTCAGGCCCGGGGTTCAAACGTGGGGTCAGGGAAAGGAGAGCCCTGACCCTGATGTCTCCTCGTCCCCCGTCCCGCTCCCAGGCCTTAGGCAACATCCTGGCCTATCTGTCTGACGCCAAGAGGAAGCTGCGGCAGGTGGTCTGGATCAACCTGAGGGAGGAGGTTGTGTTGGAGTGTGACGGTCACATGCACAGCCTGTGGCCCCCTGGACCAGCCCTGGCCCCCGAGCAGCTGGAGGTAAGGTTTCTGGCCTTTTGCGTGGTCTGTGTGGGAGTCACTCAGGGAGCCAGAGGGCTCTGTGTTCCTGTTATATGGATGGAGGAGCTGAGGTTTAGAAAGACTGTTCCAGGACTACTATTCCTGTGTCCCCATGTTGCCATATTCCTGTGGCTTTTCTGCTTCTGACGGGAGGCTGGGGCTCTTGAGTTCTGACCCGTGGCTGCATCAGGCTCCTGCCTCTTGGGCCTGTCTCAGTGGCCTCTGCCCTCTGTTCCGCTCTTGTCCAGGCTCTGGAGGCCCAGCTGAAGGCCCACCTGAGTGCACCTGCCCCCAACACCAAGAGCCCTACCGCCCCCAGGTTCCAGAAGTGCCTGACCACACAGGAGGTCTTCAGCCAGCACCAGGGGTCCTGCCTTGGCCTTACCTACTGCCGTATTCCTGTGCCAGACTTCTGCGCCCCTCGGGAGGAGGTGAGGGGCCGGGTCTCTGGGCACCGGATCTCTCTTCCTCTCCTCTGGCCTGGGAAAAGCAGCTCCATAATGGGGCAGGGGGCTTGTCTAATGGGGTCCATATGAGGCCTCAGAAGTGTGTTCCCATCCTTTCTATGGTTGTGTGCGTATGTGCATGCGCATGGCCCACTCATTGTGCATTCTACCTTCATGTGCTTTGTGTTGTGGGGCCAGTCTGTGTGTCCTGTGTTGTAGGTATGTGTACCATATGTCACAGGAAAGGGTGTGTGCTCATACGGCTGTTGGAGAAATATATGATACACGGTGCCATGGTGGTGTGGGGCATAGTTCCCATCGGGGTTCGTGGCATCTGTCTTGCGTTTGTGGGATGCATGTAAATGTTACATCCACGGAGGGGGTTGGGGTGATCATGGAGAAAACCCTGTGTGACTGAGGTGGTGTTCATGTGGCAGCTGTAGGTCTGTGACAGAAGCAGCCGTCTGTGCGGTTTGCCTTTCTGGGACTTGCTGGTATGTATCTGTGTGCAGAGTCTGCCTGGCACGTGTGGCCTGTGGATGTGATAGTTGTCAAGGCTGTTGCCTTGGCTCTCTTTGGGCGCATAGCCGGTGGAGTGCTGCCCTCTGGTGGCTGGTCAGGCAAGGACACAGCACCAGACTGGAAAACTTACATGTGCATCAAGGTTGGCATACTGAGTCCCAGAAGTGTGTTGTGTCTCCTTATATGCCCAGTCTTGGGTGCCTGGGATAGAGACAGGACAGTTATGGGTGTGTACATGAACATGGCTGTTCATACATGCATGGTTTTGTATGTAACCTAGTGAGCTGTGAGTCACCAGGGGACAGAAATCTGGGGTTATCGCTTGGATGGCAGTCCCCATTGTGAATCTGGATGGCCAGTGGCACCCCTGGACTCAAACTGTGGTCTTGTCACCCCAGGACTTTGACCGGCTGCTTGAGGCCCTGCGAGCTGCTCTCACCAAGGACCCGGGCTCAGGCTTTGTCTTCAGTTGCCTCAGTGGCCAGGGCCAGACCACAACTGCCATGGTGGTAGCCGTGCTAGCCTGCTGGCACATTGGGGTGGGTGTGGCCTTCCTCGTGAGGTCAGGGGTCATCCCCAGCAGGGGTGGGTACTGGCTCTGGTGAGTGTGGAAGGGCAGAGGTCATGTCCGATGTCATCTAGGGGGCCTTCTTCCATCAGTCCTGGCAGACCCTCAGCAGGGTTTCTGGGGGTGGGGGCTTGGGGGTGTAGAAGAAGGAGAATCTCCATCTCAGCTTTGTCATTCCTCAGGGCTGTCCGGAGGTGGGCGAGGAGGAGCTAGTGAGTGTGCCTGATGCCAAGTTCACCAAGGGCGAGTTTCAGGTGGGTATGACCCCCCCTCAACCCCCGGTCCCTGGGAATGCTGTGCAGGTCAGATTTCTTGGGTCCTGTTGGCATCTTGGTGGGGTGGGGCTGTCTGTCTGCTTCCCGGGTGGGTGGGCTGTGGCTCAAAACAGCTTGACTCTTAAGCCTCAGTCACAGTAGATGGGATCTGGACCCTTCCCTCCACCGCTAAGTAATCTTGGGATGGTTGATAACTACCTCATAGTTGCTTGAGACCCAGCCGCGGTTGGTGCTCCATGGAGGCCTACAACCTACTCTGGTCTCTCAGTTCCCCTGCTTCAGCTCGGGCCCTGATCTGGGGGGCCATTAGCATTCAGATCCAGTCCTCTGACTTCTGTACCTGCCACGTGTCATGACGTGTGACACCTCTGTACACACTTGGCCTATTGCTGAGCAATGTCTGACCTCAAGGTCAGCTTCTGCTCACCCGAGCCACATGCGCCACATGCTTGCCCCTTGACCTCCTGGGACTCTGCTGCCCTGACCTCTTGAGAGAGGTCAACGCTGTCAATCACACGAGGTGGCTCTAGGCATGCTCCTCTTTCGATCCCCTTTTTTCCTTTTATGGTTGATGTTCCTCCTTTTTCTTTACTTAGTGTGATGGGAATATACTAACAGAGATCAAATTCTAGGCCATCCTGGTCTATATTGTAACTTTCAGGCCAGATAGGGCTACACTGTGAAACCTTGTTTCAAATAAATAACTGAGTGTAGCTGAGTGGTGGAGTGTTTGCCTGGCTTGTTCGAGGCCCTGGGCTGGATCCCTCCCACTGCAATAGATAAGAAAAAAACCAACGCAGAGGAAATGAGGGGCTGTGGATGTGACTCAGGGTTCTGTTGAGTATCACAGAGTCCTGGGATCAAGCCGAGCAAGTCCCCTGAGCGGGAGTGGCGGTTTATACCTGTGATCCAGCATTTGGGAGGGAGAGGCAGGAAGATGAGGAGTTCAAGGTCACTCTCTACTGCGTAGGGAGTTAGAGGACTGCCTGGAGCGTGTAAGATCCTTGTCTCAAAAAGCTGGGGTTGGGGTGGGGCAGTGAGGTAGCTTGGTCGGTAAAAAGCTTGTTCAACAGTAACAAAATAAAGAGTAAGATGTATCTTTGTGAGGAGCCTCGCCTAAGCTTTGATTTAATACACTCAGAGCATCTCAAACCTTCCTGTGGTTTACTGGCATCATCTCTCTGGCTCTCCCATCTTCTCTGGCTTTCCCATCAGTTCCCCGGCTCTCCTGTTGCCTCCCTGCTTCTCCCAGTCAGC
This sequence comes from Mus minutoides, assembly GCA_902729485.2. NCBI lineage: Eukaryota > Metazoa > Chordata > Mammalia > Rodentia > Muridae > Mus > Mus minutoides. The sequence continues at coordinate 55,968 of LR751917.1, read as the reverse complement.
ACCACAGGTACCTTCTGTTGTAGGAACCTGTGGATGTGTCTCCTGGGCGATCTCATAGCTCCTTACTGCCCCGAAGTAGGCAGGAAGGCTCAGGCTGAAATACTCCCCCCCCCCCCGACTTTCTGTCCTCTCACCCCTCCTCTGGTCCCAGGTGGTGATGAAGGTGGTACAGTTGCTGCCCGACGGCCACCATGTGAAGAAGGAGGTGGATGCAGCGTTAGACACTGTCAGCGAGACTATGACACCTATGCACTACCACCTTCGGGAGATCATCATATCCACCTATCGACAGGTGAGCACTGGCCCTGGGTCCCTAGCTCTGCAGGATGGCCTGTGGCTCACATCAGGAGAGTGAGGGTAGGGGAGGTTGGTGGTGCAGGTTTAGGGGGCAGCAGGTCCTATGGGCCCTTCCTAGGGCTTTTGGTTCTTTTGTTTGTTGGTTTGCTTGCTTTTTGTTTTGGTCCTACCTCTTAGAAAGACATATGGACCTGGAAACAGTAAAGGCAGCAGCCCAAACCACTCCCACCTGCTCTAACCACCCCCACCCCAAAGGGGGATCATATACAGATTAGAAACCTGCTGTGGGAGGGGCCAAGTAAAGAGGAATACCCAAGATCCCTGAGGCATGGGATACAATTCTAGTGTGTGATCCTGGGGTCCCAGAGGCCAAGCAGAATCAGGCAGGTGGCAATGTGACTGACAGTCACCAAGGGTTAAGGTCAGTGCTGCGTGGTGTGGCTGCTGTACCCTAGGACAGGTTCATCTACCCTGTTTGGGGGCTGGGTCTGATCCTCATTTAGATGTTTGTTTGCTCAGAGAAATATTACTTTCTTTTACATATATAAGTGTGCATGCGGCATGAGCATGGGGGTCAGGGACAACTTGTAGGAGCTGATTCTTTCCTTCTACCATGTGGATTTTGGGGGAATGGATTTGGGTGGTCAGCCTTGATGGTAGTCACCCTTACCCACCAAGCTATATTGCTAGCCCTCCAAACTTATTCTGTCTGTCTGTCTGTCTGTCTATCTATCTATCTATCTATCGATCTATCTACTTTTGGTTTGGTTTTTTTGAGACAGGATTTCTCTGTGTAGCCATGGCTGTCCTGGAACTTGCTTTGTAGACTAGGGCGGTCTCAAACTCAGAGAAATCCACTTGCCTCTGCCTTCTGAGTGCTGGGACTAAAGGTGAAAAACTGGGCCTTAGTCCAGGCCTGGGAATGTGACCTTTGTGACTCAGTGCTCCAAGGCCTGCTAACAGCGACATTCCTCCACCCACCTGCTTCCTGGGTTCAAGGAGTGTTCAAAGAAGGTCACTCTGACCCACCCAGACCACTGCTGGAACCCACCCATTCCTTGAGGCAAAACTTTCAGAAGGTATCGCTTCATGGGCTCTTTAAAATTACAAACTGACTAAAAGCAAACCCTTTACAATCATTAGGTTGCAAATGAATAAAGAACAATCCTCCAAATCCATAATAATTCTATATGGTGTAGGCATACCAGATTGTAATGCCTCTACAAGTTCCATAGTTTTATTAACCCTTCTCAAACCCTGCAACAATCTCAACCTGCAGGATTTTTTGGGGGGCGGGGGGGTTTCGAGACAGGGTTTCTCTGTACAGCCCTGGCTGTCCTGGAACTCACTTTGTAGACCAGGCTGGCCTCGAACTCAGAAATCTGCCTGCCTCTGCCTCCCAAGTGCTGGGATTAAAGGCGTGCGCCACCACACCCCGCTCAGGATTTTTTTTTTCAATTACAAATATGTGCAAGTTAACCATAAATTTTAAGTTTCTCTTACCATAGAGCTTGAGAAGCTGCTGGTCCCTTTAAGAGCAGCCTTTACAATTAGCTCCTAGCAGGGCTTCTCTAGCCACACTAGACTCCTAACTACAGGTGCAGGGCTTCAAAGACCAATTGATATTGTTTATATATATATTTTTCTCACCAAATTATCTCCAGATAGTCAGAGAGTACTGTTTTTCTCAAAACCCATTCTCTCATGTCTCAGGTGTAAACTATCTCTAGTCAGGGTACAAAGCACCTGAGAATTACCTTCGCTTCTCTAGATTTTCACATAGCTCCTAACACATACACAAAAACCCAAAACAGAAACCAACAGATCCAGACACACGCGACCCTTTCTCGTCCTCCAATAGCAGGCAAAACAATTAGACAATCTCTGAGGGGGAAGCTCCCTCTGACTGATCTCCGGAGACTACCAGGCATCCCTGGCTCTCCCCACTTCCCAGGGTGTCCCCCAGGGTCCCAGCCTGTGGCCCTCCTAGCATGTCTGCCGACCACAGTCCTCCAGTCCTTACGGCCTGAAAGGACAGCTGCAAATACAGAGCACTCGCATTTCAGAAAAACCCCATCATCTACAAACACCGTTGTCCGCTTCCACCTAAACGATCAAAACCAGAGAAATGACCCAGAGGGTCGCTGAATCAGATGGCCGGTTCTCACTACCAACCTACAGATGGGACAGGGGTCCCCACAGACGGGACAAAGGTCTCCATAACTCAGGTTGATCAGTATCTAAACTCAGATGGATCATAATCCAAAACTCAGGCAGCACCCTGCTTCAGAAACAAAGGATGAGACACAGACAAACAAACCAACACAACAAGTGCGTATCAGAAAACAGGCCGAGCGTGGTGGTGCACGCCTTTAATCCCAGCACTTGGGAGGCAGAGGCAGGAGGATTTCTGAGTTCGAGGCCAGCCTGGTCTACAGAGTGAGTTCCAGGACAGCCAGGGCTATACAGAGAAACCCTGTCTCCAAAAACAAAACAACAACAACAACAACAAAAAACAAAAAAAAAAGAAAACAGAAAACAGACACTCAGAGCAGAGACACTGTCCGGCACACACACATTCCAGAGGGGATCCCTGCGTACCTTCAAGTCGGTTCTTGGGTGTGAAGGGTGGTCGCAGTCCCTGGCCAATGCACCAAATGAAAGACCCAGAACGCAAGGACTCCCCCATGTTCTGACTCAGGAGAGGCAACAACCCAAATCACTCACAAGAAATGGTCTTGATGCAAACTGCAAGAGGACTTTTATTCCAAGAGCGCTCTGGGACCTATGGTGTACACAGGACCGTTGGCCCCAAGTAGCTGGGTAAGGGGATATTTAAAGGGAGAAACCACAACTCAAAGAGGTGGGCAGGGCGTTGTTGGAAAATACCAGTTAAGAGTCACGAGGAAGTACAAAGTCACAAGAGTCACAAGAGTCACAAGGAATACCTGGTAATCGTATGGCTTATTTCTCAAGACAGTTTTTATGAGCCCCCCAGCAATAGCACATTGGCATGGTGGGTTCCAGCAGTGGTCAGGGTGGGTCAGGGTGACCTTCTTTGATCTAACACCCGCTGAACCCCGGAAGCAGGTGGGTGGAGGAATGTTGCTATCTGTTAGCATGCCTTGGAGCACTGAGTCACAAAGGTCACATTCCTGGGCCTGGGCCGTTTTTTCATTCTCCACTTCTCCTTGTTAGTAGTTCTAATCTTAGAACTAGACACTATCTTTTCCCTGACACACTTGATCCTTTAGGGCATGGTACTGTTGTCTCAAAACTAAAAGCTGCACTGCACTAATTCTTGCTCTAATAAAGGCGACTAGCCTATTTAACACACTTGGGCCTATAATTAAAAGCAGAAGCAATATCAAAAAGGGTCCCCGGGGAGCCGGGCGTGGTGGCACACGCCTTTAATCCCAGCACTCAGGAGACAGAGGCAGGCGGATTTCTGAGTTTGAGGCCAGCCTGGTCTACAAAGTGAGTTCCAGGACAGCCAGGGCTATACAGAGAAACCCTGTCTCGACCCCCCCCCAAAAAAAAGGGTTCCCGGGCTGGTGAGATGGCTCAGGGGGTAAGAGCACCCAACTGCTCTTCTGAAGGTAATGAGTTCAAATCCCACCAACCACATGGTGGCTTACAACCACCCGTAATAAGATCTGATGCCCTCCTCTGGTGCGTCTGAAGTCAGCTATAATGCACTTATGAATAATAATAAATATAATAAATGAATCTTTGGACTGGAGAGAGCAGGGACTGAGCAAGTGGGACAGACTGGAGCGAGCAGGGCCCACTGGAGCGAGCAGGGTTGACTGGAACAAGGGAAAAAAAGGTTCCCATAAGAATAGAAAGTAGGGTGGTCAAGAGTACAAGATAAGGGCCTTTCCACCAGCACCCGGCCCAAGTTATCTTTTAATACCTCATTAAATTGTAAAAGTAAGATCTCTAGGACAGTTCAGATTTAACATGATTGGTTCTGGGGCTCTCAGCTATTTAGAAAGAATGTGCCCTTGAGTATGCCCGGGTCTCCAGTGTTCCCTTCTCAGCCTCTCTTTGGACCTGAGGGCTGGCCAGGTGGAGGAGTTTGCAGCTTTGGGCCTCTGGAGTGTGGGAACTGGTTTGGCCATGGGAACAGAGAGCCCTGTTTCTCAGCCTGGTAGCAGGCATGTAGGGGCGGTACTGTATGGCATCAAGAGGCGGCAGTGAATGCCCCAGCTGGGTGATATTCAGGGCAGCTTCTGCCCTGTGGCTGATAAGAGAAGGCTGTATCACGGACAACTTGTTCAATCTCCAGCTGGTATCACATGAGCAGAATGACCCAGAACAGCTTTGGCTTGGGGTCTTGAGGTCAGATCCTGACTGGATCAGAGGGCAGGTCCTGATTGGAGGCAGGCCAGGTGTGTGGGATAAGACTTGGGGAAAGTTCAGACTGAAGTTTGCCCTGCGTGGGGAGGAGACGACAGACCAGGAGCTTCTGAAGTGGACTTGGTACAGGCTGGATGACACAGTGTCCCGGTGATTAGATTCCCATAAGGTCCTTTGAGTCTCGCATTGTCTTAGGGTTTCTGTTACTCTGATAAAACGCCATGACCAAAAGCAACTTGGGGAGGAAAGGGTTATTTCATCTTCCAGCCTATAGTTCACCATCCAGGGAAGTCAGGGAAGAACTTCAAGGCAGGACCCTGAAGGCAAGAGCTGATTCAGAGGCCACAGAGGGGTGCTGCTTACTGACTTGCTTCTCAAGGCTTGCTCGGCCTGCTTTCTTATAACTACTCATGGCCAGCTCTTCAGGGGTGTCACCACCCACAGTAGTAGACTGGGCCACATCAATCAATCATCCATCCAAAAAATGTACCACAGGCTTGCCCACAGGCCTATCTAGTGGGGCCTCATTTAAGGTTCTCTCTTCTAAAGTGACACTGGCCTGCGTCAAGTTGGCATAAAAGTAGGCAGCACACACTCACCGTCACAATTTGGAATTCCCATTCAGAGCGTGAGAGCTGAGGCCTCTCGGTTCTGGCTGCTGGAGGCTCAGGCAGTGCTTAGACCTGTTCCAGAGGACGGGGGACAGGCCCTGTTAGAGCCTCGATCTCTCCATCCCAACGTCAAAGCTCACAGGCCCTCATTTCCTGTTCATGGATGTGGAGAGAGGGGGGGGGTACAAAGCATAGGGGGCCAGCGTTGCAGGGAGAAGCTATAGGTTGGCCTCAGACAGCCCAAGGAGTCACTGCAGGCCACAGGGGCCACACGGGCAAAGGCCAGGAGACCTAAAGGTTTATAGTGGGTTTCAAGGCACTGAAGGTCCTCTGGTAGCACAGTGTGGTCCCCAGAAGTGAGACTGGACAGGTAGATGGCTGGCTTTACTCCTGGGGGAATGAGGTGGTAGAGACAGGGAACTGGCTGTATGCGAGGGAGGGTAGCTCCTGGATGCCTTCACAGTGGAGTGTCTAATGAAGTTAAGCAGGAGAGGCCCCTTTTCACCTCCCTGCCAGGACTCCCTTCACATCCCTGAGGCCAAGTTGGTGATGAGATGGAATCCCAGAGCCCCATCACAGGGGTCTATGCAGAGGATCGGAAGTTAATGCAGTTACTTATCAGTGTGGCCACCAGGTGGCGCGAGTGAGCTAAGTTAGGGTAAACTCCCCATCACTTTCCCATTGAACCTAGGGCCTCACTGGTGTTCAGTAAGTTAGGGTGTGTGTGTGTGTGTGTTTATCTATCTATCTATCTATCTATCTATCTATCTATCTATCTATCTATCTATCTATCTATCTATCTATCTATCTATCTATCTATCTATCTGATTTTTCGAGACAGGGTTTCTCTGTGCAGTCCCGGCTGTCTTAGAACTCACTCTGTAGATCAGGCTGGCCTCAAACTCCTGCCCCTGCCTTCCAAGTGCTGGGATTAAAGGCGTGTGCCACCACTGCCCGGCTGTGTGTTTTCTTTTTAAAAGTAATTTTATTTATGTTGGTGTGTGTATGACGGGAGGGGAGGCTTGTCACAGCGAGCATGTGGGGGTCCGAGGTTCTCTCCTCCCACCTTGAACTTGAACCACTTTCCTGTACAGCAAATGCTGTTACTGGCCAAGCCACCTTCCTGGCTCCTCCCACCTTGTTTTGAGACAGGGGTCTTTTGTTAGCTAGATCGCTCGCTCTGAGCTTCAAGACATTCTCCTGTCTCCCCTTCCCTAGCTTACTTTAGGAATGCTGGAATTACAGGCAAGAGCTACTATATCTGGCTTACTGCAGGTTCTGGGCATTCTAACTTGGGACCTCATACTCGTGTGCAAATACCTGCCCACCTGAGCCATCTCCCCAGCCCCTAGAACAAGTTCTTTTAAAGATACATATTTAAATTAATTATTTTAAATTATTATAAATTTATTATAATAAATTATTAGTTTATGTACAATGGTGTTTTCCTGCATGTATGTCTGTGTGAGGGTGTCAGATCCCTTGGAACAGGAGTTACAGATAGTCATGAGCTGCCATGTTGGGAATTGAACCTGTGTCCTGGGAAGGAGCAGCCAGTGCTCTTTTTGTTGTTGTTGTTGTTGTTTTGTTTTGTTTTGTTTTTCGAGACAGGGTTTCTCTGTATAGCCCTGGAACTCACTTTGTAGACCAGACTGTCTTCAAACTCAGAAATCCGCTTGCCTCTGCCTTCCAAGTGCTGGAGATTAAAGGCCTGCGCCCCCCACCCCCACCCCCTGCCAGCCAGTGCTCTTAACCACTGAGCCATATCTCCAACCCCCTAGGGTAAGTTCTTAAAGGTATCTTAGAGGTCCTAAGACTCAGAGGATTTTCATCTGTCTGTGTAAGAAGTAAACAGGGGAGCTTTTAGCATCTGGGCCTTGAGCCCCTCCTAGAATCCACCTCGGTTTGCTTTGTGCCCAGTGTGTGAATACAGCGTTGAAAATGTGCCAGGAGGCAGTCCAAGGTGCGGCCAAGGCTGAATGCCACCAATAGTGACCTATGGTCTCCCTCCTCAGTACTTCAGATTCCCCTGGGGGCTTGTCAAAAATGCAGATGGCTGGGACTGACCCAGAGTGTCTGGAGGCTCCACAGTGCTGAGATGCCAGTACTTGGGACCGGATGCCAGACGCTTGGGATTGGAATGACGTGGGGCCTGGACCACCCCAGGGCTTTGCTTGGTTGTAGCCAAGCTTATGGAGATGCAGTTCACATACTGCCCCATGCACGTGTTCCAGGTTGCCTTGGCAATGGGGTGGGGGGAGTTAGATCATGGTCAGGACCACAGGAGGAAACCTCACACCCTTGGTCATCGTTCCCCGGCCACATGCAGCTCTGGGTTTCCTGTTGAAACTTTGGGTTTCTACAGAGACAGCAGTGTGTCTAACATGTCTCCTGATAATGGAATGATGTTCTTATTTTTGTGTTGTAGATTTTCTCTCTCTCTCTCTCTCTCTCTCTCTCTCTCTCTCTCTCTCTTTTTGGAGACAGGGTTTCTCTGTATAGCCCTGGCTGTCCTGGAACTCACTCTGTAGACCAGGCTGGCCTTGAACTCATAGAGATCCACTGCCTCTGCCTCCTGAGTGCTAGGATTAAAGGCATGCGCCATGGTACCTGGCTCTCGCTTTCATTTTTGGCACAGGGTTTTCTGTATCCTGGGCTGGCTTGGAATTCCTTGAAGTTCTGGTCCTCCTGCCTCTGCTTCCTGAGGACTGGGGCGATAGGTCTGCCTTGTTACATCTGCTTTACGAAGTGCTGGGATGGGACCTGGGGTTTGGTGCAAGCAGGTTCTCTACAAGCAAAGCCCCCTGTGAAGGGCCTGGCAGGCGCTCTCATTTACCCTGACAGAACGCCGTTGGGGGGGTGGGGGGAGGGAAGTGGGGGAGGGGAGATCAAACCCAGTCTGGTTTTGACTCTTCTCTCACACCACAACCATCCACAGAGACCATTGTGATCTTAGAAGCTGTAAGAAGAGCCAGGGGATCTCATCCCACCTTCTGTCCTCTGTGGTACCCACAATATGGCATAGACGCACGCAGACACACGCACACACATAAGTGAAACTAAATCTTTAAAGAAGGGAAGAAGTAGAAATACTAAGCGCCAGCTCTCATCGGAGCTGTTGGCATTTCATAGCAGAAGGGATAGTTAGTGACCAGAACGTCGATTGTCAGCTCNGGGGATCTCATCCCACCTTCTGTCCTCTGTGGTACCCACAATATGGCATAGACGCACGCAGACACACGCACACACATAAGTGAAACTAAATCTTTAAAGAAGGGAAGAAGTAGAAATACTAAGCGCCAGCTCTCATCGGAGCTGTTGGCATTTCATAGCAGAAGGGATAGTTAGTGACCAGAACGTCGATTGTCAGCTCGACTTGAAGGTTAGCTCCGGGAAGATCTGCATTCCTGATTTTTCATGGCCCTGAGGTTTGAGGACAGCAGCATTTGGAGACTTGAATGTTCCCTCCATTAGCAAGAAGGGCAGTCCTTCCTCCAAGGTCTTCTGCATGTCTCCTTGTGGGAAGGCCTGGGCTTGTGTACTGCCTGAGATCATGGTGGGCTGAGCCGGCCCCTGAGCTGTTCCAGATGCTCAGCTCAGAAGCCCAGAGTGCAGGCCAGCTCTACACAATAGGGGCTCTGGCCAGGTCGACACATGTGCAACAGGGGTTCTGGCCAGGTCTACATATGAACAATAGGGGCTCTGGCCAGGTCTATACATGTGTGAGAATACATAATTTCTATAAAGCATTTCCAAACTGTGAAAAGTTACACTGTTGCTACCCTGTGGAAATACCTGTGATCAAAGTGGACAGTGGACAGTGGGATAGGCTCTGTTCAGTGGATACACAGAGCAAGTTCCATGAAAGAGGTGAGCTGGAACAGATCATCAGGGCGGATGTTGAAGGAGAGAACTTTTTTTTCCCTGCCTCTGACTGTTCATGTCTCTCTCTGCCTGCCAGGCTGAACCATGCTCCTCCCAGAGGAGAGTGTTTAGAAATCTTCAGCCATTATACTTAGAGGGCTGGGCTCAGTGTTGGGGTTCAGGAATTGCCACACAAATCATATGAACACGATCTCAGTTAAGCAAGAATAGTTTACTGAACACACACCTCAAAATTGATCGATCAGGATCACAAAAAGGACTTGGGAGCCTAATTTTTGGTAGTAGTCTATTCTCAGGGCAGCCTTATAAAGGAAAACAAACAGAAAACCCCCACAAAACCCACAATGAGCTCATATGCGGGTGCAGGAAGTGTTGCCCAGTGGTCAGCTCTGACTCAAGCCATTTTAAACAGAACAGTTCATATTGACCTTTAACTTGATGAGTCCTACATAAAGCTGTGTGGAATTTCCTAAGATTAACATCCCTCATACAGAACATACAGAACATAACAGGGCATGTGGTCAGCATGACCTGCTCTGAGCCAAGTCACTTCTCTGTGTCAGCGACTGGCAGGCATGTTACAGCAGTAGTATGAAATAGCTGGTGGCAGGCGTGGGACAAAATGGCTACAGCTATGCTGGGGGTGGGGTAGTCAGACCTCAACCCCCCCCACACACACACAAGCTTTGAACTGATCCACTGAGTCAAATCATTGACTCAACGTTTTCTCTGAGGCCAGGGGGACTTGCTAATCAAACTTTTTTTTTTTTTTTTTGGAGACAGGGTTTCTCTGTGTAGCCCTGGCTGTCCTGGAATTCACTTTGTAGACCAGGCTGGCCTCGAACTCAGAAATCCGCCTGCCTCTGCCTCCCTAGGATTAAAGGCATGTGCCACCACGCCCGGCGCTAATCAAACTTTTATATCAGCCTTGGTTGGCATTTTGTTAGGTTAAACATTTGAATTTTTGATCTCCCTTAATAAGTGCTGTGGCTCTCATGCTAGGGGGACCCTGCTATGGCCAGTTACCCAGAGAGCTAATGTTTTATAGCCCCATGTAGCATAAAAGTACATATCTTGTCCCCCACAATCAGGGTCTCCATTTGAGGACCAGACATATATCTGACGGGGCGGGGGCTAAACTATTTTCCATACTCTGGATCCCATATCCAAAAAGACCCAGAGAGTGAGGGAACGTATATGTTTTCAGTCTTTGGGCGCCTCTTCCTTTTGGCCCAAACAATTTACGTAAGTCAGAGGTAAGGGTCGGGGACCTTCTGCCAGTACTAGATGACTCTTTTCTTTTGTCCCTAGTCTATTTGTCTCAGTAGATTTTCACCTGGCTGACAGACTCCACCCAGGGATCACCTGTGGAGCTGTTGAAGTCTGGACTTGCTGAAAGCTGATGTTAACCAGTCCAGTGGATGGGATTGCTCCCTGTCTTTCAGTTGGAACAAGATGGCTGTACCTATGCTCAGGCGGCAGACCTGAACACTCAGCAGAGGGGAGGAGGGCCCTGGGGCCATCATCTCTGGGCCGGGTGTCCTCTAACATTGCTTAGAGCTTAAGACACCCTCAGAGACCAGTGTATGTTCACAGACGAGGCTGTGGACTTTGTAATGGGAGGGCAGGTCACACGAACTCCCTTGTGAGTTAGTGGCACAGCGGGCTTGGGAGGCAAAGGTCTTCACTCCAGACTCACGCCCCTCCCTGGTCTAATGCTGAATTTGAGCTCACGATCTCTAGATGGCTCTGGGGGAGGCTTGCTGCAACTCTAGATTGGGGACCGTTTCTTCCCCAACTTACCCCATGAACTGACCCCTAGAAACTGGCAGGCAAGTCTTACCGTCACTATCTTAAGGTTTAGTCAAGCCCCTGCCTTCTGGTTTTAAACTGGAGGTCCACAGCTGGTCTCTGCCGGAGTCTGGCAAGCTTTGCACTGAGTAAGCCAGTGGGCTCTGTTGAGGTGAGAGATGCTGCTCTGCTCTGGATGGAAACGCGCCCAGGCTCCATCTGGGATGTACCTCCTCCATCAGACTCACTGCCTGGGAATGTCCCAGTTGACATTCCACCCATTTCAAGTTTTCCCTCGACCTTCTGTCCATCTCAGCTTCTCCCAGCCTTGAGACTGAAGATCCCAACAGCATGTGGTAACTTGGCTTCTGCCCCTCACCCTCCAGAACCAGTCTTTCCCAGACCCCTGCCTGCTTCAGCAATCCACTTACACGTTAATCAGAAGCCGTTAAAGAGAGCATGGCTAGCATTCGGCATTGGGGCTGCTTTGGGCAATAAAGTCACCCCAGGGGCTACAGAGAAGCAGGAAAATAGGGAGTCCCTGCTCTGTGTGTGTGTGACCCTCCGTCCGTGACGTGAGCGTGTATAGCATGGAAGTCTGGGCTTGACTGGCTTGTTAGTCATGGCATTAATAGAACTGGTCCTGGGGTACAGATGGGCTCCCAGAGCTACTGCTGAGCTGAGCTGCCATGACCTTAAATTTAGCCTTTTCATTCTGATCTTTGTACACATGCGCTCCCCTTCCTCACTGCTGGGACAGTGTAGGCTCTGAGTACTCAGTGGGCTGTGTCTGAGGCTAGGCTCACTTGGCATGTGCCGACGCTAGGCTGTGTTCTAGTGAGGTGAAGAGAGGCCTACAGATGTCTGTCTCTGCTCCTGGGCAGTCCATGGTGGTGGCTGAGGGTCCTTCATACCACTGTGATTGGTGGTGTACCGTGTAAGCCAAGTGGGAGTCCTTCTAGGCAGTCTTATCCATGTTGGCCTCCACTTACCTCAGTTGCTTGGCCTTAGAGGCCCAGCCCAGCCCAGCCATGCCTCTCTATTCTCCAGGGCAACTATGAGGCTTTGTGTAGGCTGGTTGCTGTGTGTGCATGCACATGTGTGACATGGCTTCTCTCTTAGCTTTGGCTATTCTGGAACTCACTCTGTAGATCTCACAGAGAGCTTTACCTGCCTCTCTCTGTCTCCCAGTGCTGGGATTGAAGGTGTGTACCACTGTCACCTAGCTGTGCTCACGGAGTTTTAAGAACTGCCTCGGGCCCAGTGAGTAATGTCGTTTGCCACCAAGACTGGCGTTTTGAGTTTGATCCCCTGGACCTCCATGGTGGAAGGAGATGACAGACTCCCTGAGTTGTCCTCGGGCCTCTCTACATACTCACGCATGCCCACGCCGTGCGTGGCTGGCTTGTTAAACGTGGCATAATATAAATGGTCCTGGGGTGCAGAGGGTGCGCTAGACTTGAAGAGTCACAGGATCAATTCCAGCACACAAACGTTTTTTAAAAACCTGCTTCACGTGGAAAAAGCAAAGGAAAGTCGGTCTCCTGAGATGATCCACTTGGATGCTGGAGTGGACCAGAGGGTGGCTCGAGCAGTGTGAGAAGTCCTGGCCTACTGAAGTATTCCATCATGGCCAGCAGCCCCCAGGCTGACCTAGCTGGGAAACGGTTGTTTCCTTTTGGACTTGGAAAGCGGAAAATATTTATGACAGAAACCAAGGTCCGGCTCAAAGGAAGCCCTGCTAGACACATTAATGCCAGCAGGCACTTCCCTTGCCTTTGGCTGGCGACAGTTGCTCTTAGCAGTCTGTATATAAAGCAGTCTGTGGTACCTTCTCTCTTCCTTGCAGAATGAGTTTGAGGCAAAGCTGGCTGCAGATGCCCTTTGCAAAGAGACCTGTACTGCTTTGACTTTCTGAGAGCCTGGATGGAGCCTGGCCGCTCCAGACCTCGGCGAGGAGGGAAGGAAGTCAGGGCAGGTTCTATTAGACCCATTTACCCGAAGAAGAAACTGAGGCCTGTGGGGAGATCTCTTGCCAGGCTGGAAGCAGGGTCAGAACTTTTATCTTCCACTTGGCCTTATATCCCTTTCCCTCCATGGTGGCACCAGGACCCAGGGGACAATTTCATGGTAACAGTAAGAGGACGGACGGGTTGTGGGGAAGCCACTGTTGCTTCTGCCTGCACACTGTCTTGGTTATGTGGAAAAGGCCTATCGAGTAAGAGTTGCCAGGAGGCAGAAAGATTAGCTCAGCGCCCCAGGGACTAAGGTCGTTTCCTAAGAAAAGCAGAAAATGAGCTGGCTCAGGCGCTGAGCCCCTGGTGGGTCTTTCTCAGCTTCTCTGACTCAAGCTAATGCTGTCCCCGGAGCCCTCAATCCAGCAGGTAATGGGTCTTCGGGGGGCCCAGCCCCCCCGAATGTTGTAAGCTGTCATGTAAAATGTGACAGGAGGAAGGACTTTCTTTAGGCTCTTCATGCCTGGCTTAGAATGAAGTCAGTGAATTGGTGGGGCATAGGGGCCCCAGGCAGCAGCCGGGTCCTGCCCTCTTCTCCTCCCACTGCTAGCTGGCCTGGAAGCCTTTTAGCCTTACAGGGGGCTTTCCTGCTGTGTCTGGAATGGTCTCTGTGCATCACTAGACTTAGAAGGGTCACAGGGTCAATCCCACCATCCCCTGGCCCCGGTAACATCTCACTGAGACCTGTCTCTCAGGGGAGCAGCTAGCACTGGGGGTGCCTGGTTCATTGCGTAGACCCATTTCTACAGCCCAGCTCCCAGGTCCCTGCCAGACAGAGCAGTGCCTTATGTGGTGAGTGGGAGGTAGAGAGCAGGTGGAATAAATATTTGCACAAAAATCTGCCTGTTTGCCGTCCACTCGGGCTTAGTCCACTGGGACTGGTCCTCCAGGACAAGCTGTTCTTCTCAAATGAAGGAAAGGGCCCTGGGGCATGGAGGGGGGCCAGACAGTGGCTGCCACTGGTGTGGGGTGACTGGGAGCACTTGATGAGGGGAGGGGAGCCTGTTGAAGGGGTGCCAGTAGGGTTTCCTGATTGAAATGTGAATGGAGAAAGGGACAATTGAACGTGGAGCCAGAGTTTAGCTCTTGAAGGAGGTGGTCATTGCTCAGATGGCACACTTATGGGTCTAGCAGTTTGGGGGTGGTGCTCTCACGAAACTGTTAGGGCGTGGGTGATGAATTTGGGAGTACCTGAGATAACCACTGGAGTGTCTTGCAAGCACTTGTATAAAAACATGGGTGGGGGTTGGGGAGCCTCCCAACATCTTTCTAGAGTCTAGATTCACAAAGCTTACTGGAAACTGCTTCAGGAGGAGACTGCCGGGGAGAGAGTTGCTCACGGGACAGCCAAGTGTCTGCCGCATCCCACGTTCTAATGCAGACCTTTGGGGTGGGAGTAAGGGACAGAGAGGCAGAAAACTGATGTCAAACCTCGACACCCCCCCACACACACTTCGCAGCTCTTTGGGGAAGGCCCAGCCCACCACCGTGAAGCACTTACAAACTCTACCTTAATGAAAAGGCCCAGACTTGAGAGCAGAGGAGGCCAAGGGAGGGGAGATGATGGTGCCTAAATGCCCAGAGCAGGCTGTGGGGCATGGGGCTTGTCCTGAGCCAGCCTGGAGGGACAAGCTGACTGGAGCCAGGTGGAGAGGAAGGCCACTCAGGCAGAGGGCGTAGCGTGGGTAAGGGCACAGAAGCTTGGCCTCACGTTTACTTCTGGAGGCTCAGCAAAGAGCTTCCAGACATACTGACAGAGCAAGACCTATGCCCACGGTAGTCGGGCCAGAGGCATGAGAATCCTGCGGTCCCCACAGCCCTGGTGTCTCTCCTGGGCCCCTTCTATTTCAGATTTCAGTCCCAGGGGTCCAGGAAGCCTTTGTGCAGCTTCGAGGCAGCTAATGACAGCCTGGCTGGCTGGACCCACTTAAAAACAGCTGGGCTATTTTTACGTACAGGAGGTGGCTGGGTGCCCCCTCCCTGAACTGCGCCAGCACGGGATGCTTTTAAGGAAAGTGGATTGTGACAGGCAGATGAGCCATTGTCTCAAATCACAGCCCTGTGGCCAGAGGCAGGATGTGCCCATGGGAACCTCTGGGGGTGTCGGGCGGAATCTTCACACAGTGTCTGAATTTAGAGATAATTCTACCCTTGAAAGGCTCCCTCTGTCTCCCACCGGATGGGCCTCAGACCTCATCCATCCTTGCTGATGTCTTGGGACAGTGGTGCAGTGGTGTGGCTGTAGCCAGGTGAGAGCTGTGGCCACTTCCTCTGAACCTCCGTGGAAGGAGTTTAAAATGATTTTTCTAAGGAGCACTGGGTGACTCCTGCCATTCTGAAAACACTCCAAAGCCCGGAAGGAGACAGGAGAGGAGAAGCAGGCTAAGGCTTGGGGGCCACGTGACCCATACGGTCAGACCAGCTCACCATTCTGAGACAGCAGGGCCTCACTGTGTTGGCCAAGTGGCTAGTATGTGGCCATTTTTACATTATATATACTTTAATATATTGTGTATGTTTATGTTATAGGTTATATCAATATTAATATAATACATAGAATATTTAAAGTATTTTTAACATATAATATACACCAATATTAATATATAAATGTATATTTATATTGAATATGTGTACTAGTTATATATGTAATATATAAAATATATAACAATTATGTATATTTATATATTAGTATATATTTTAAATATATTTTAAAATATTTATATATTTTTTCTGTTTTTCTTTCATCTGCTGCCTAGGTTTTTTTTAAGGTTTTATTTATTTATTTATTTAATGTATATGAGTACACTGTAGCTGTCTTCAGACACACCAGAATAGGGCCTCAGATCCCATTTGGGATTTGAACTCAGGTCTTCTGGAAGAGCAGTCAGTGCTCTTAACCTTTAGACCTGCTGTCTAGTTTCTAAGCAAAATTGATTTTTAAATTTTTTTTTTTTGAGCACACGATGCTAATTCTTTTTTTTTTTTAAAATTATATGTAAGTACACTGTAGCTGTCTTCAGACACACCAGAAGGGGGCATTGGATTCCCATTACAGATGGTTGTGAGCCACCATGTGGTTGCTGGGAATTGAACTCGGGACCTCTGGAAGAGCAGTCAGTGCTCTTAACTTCTGAGCCATCTCTCTAGCCCCCATGATGCTAATTCTGTAAGAGTATACAGTCCTCCTATACGCCTGCAGGCAGCTGCTCTGGCCCTTTCTTTGCAGGAACTTCCTGACTTCTTGAGCTCTGAGCCCATGTCTTAGCTTCTCTTCCTACTTCTATGATAAGATACCCAACAGAGGTACTTAAGGGAGAAAGTGTCTAGTTGGCTCGCAGTTCCAGGATACAGTCTATCTCTCAGGGAGTGGAGGCTCCAGGAATTCAATGCAGTGGTACTACCCCCTCCACAGTCAAGACCAGAGAGCACTGGATTAATACAGGGCAGTGCTTGGCTGGCTCTCCTTCTGCATTCCAGGACCTAGCCTGTGATAGATACGGTGCCGCTAACATGCAGGGTGGGATTCCCCAGCTAAGAGATTTTGCTCACAGGCCAGCCTGATCTAGACAATTCCTCATTGAGGCTCCTTTTCCAGGTGATTCCCACGTTGTGTCAAGTCCTCAGTAATCAAAACTTTTGATTACTTTTTCCTTTTCCTTTTTTTTTCTTCGTTCCGGTCAACCCTGCTCGTTCTGGTCTTGCCCCGGCTCACTCCGGCCAGCCCCGCTCGCTCCGGCCAGCCCCGCTTGCTCTGGTCTACCTCGCTCGCTCCGGTGGGCCCGCTCGCTCAGGCCATCCCCGTTCAGCCCCACTCCGGCCAGCCCCGCTCGCTCCGGCCATCCCCGTTTGGCCCCCGCTCGCTCTGTCAGCCCTGCTCTCTCCGGTTGGCTCCGCTCACTCCAGTCCAAGGATTCGTTTATTTTATTCTTCATAAGTACACTGTAGCTGATTTCAGACGCACCAAGAGGAGGGAGTCAGATCTCATTACAGGTGGTTGTAAACCACCATGTGGTTGCTGGGATTTGAACTCATCACCTTTGGAAGAGCAGTCGGGTGCTCTTACCCGCTGAGCCATCTCACCAGCCTTTTTTTTTTTTTTTTTTTTTTTTTTAAAGATTATTTATTTGAGTACACTGAAGCTGTACAGATGGTTGTGAGCCATCATGTGGTTGCTGGGAATTGAATTCAGGACCTCTGCTCTCTCTGGCCCAAAGGTTTATTTATTATTATATCTAAGTAGACTGTAGCTATCTTCAGACACACCAGAAGAGGGCATCAGATCTCTTTACGGATGATTGTGAACCACCATGTGGTTGCTGGGATTTGAACTCAGGACCTTCAGAAGAACAGTCAGTGCTCTTAACTGCTGAGCCATCTCCAGCCCTGTCTTCCTGTTTCTAATCTGACTGTCCAAGCTGCCCCCCCTTTCTACCCTGGGGACACACCTTCCTCCTGACCCCAGCCTACCTCTGGGTGCCTGATACCTCTTCCTCACCCTAAAGGTCACTCTCTTACTCATCCACCTCCCCCCCACCTCACTTGTCCCACGGTCACTTTGCTTTGTAGTTATTGGCCCCTCCCAGAGGGCAGGGTGGGTAGCTCTCACGTGGTGGCTTCCAACCTGTCTAGGCAGTACTCGGGGCAGTGTGGCTCATAGGTGCCTTCTCACTGGTTCTCTGAAATGTGGAGGCCAAGGGGCTAACGGCAGAACTGGAGCCAGCTTGTGAGTCTGGCTGTCTCCCCGGGTAGCCAGAACGCTATCCCTGTCCCCAAGCCCGTTCTGGTACAGCCTGCAGGCTTTCTCCAGCTTTGAGTTTTAGGGCGCTAGTCCATGTCACTTCTGGGGTGGGGCAACCCTGGAGTTTTCCCAGAGTATGTAGGCCAGCACTTTGTGTGTTCATGGGGAGGGCTTCCATCTGCAGCCCAGCTGTTGGGAGAGCAGCTCTCTCTGGCCCCCTAGGGTTCACTGTGCTCTTCCACAGATAGTGAGTAAGTGCTATTGCTTGAAGGATCCCCCTCCCCTACCCCAGCTCTACGGTATGTTTCTGGATCAAAGAGGTGCGGTGGGTCTGTGTGGAGGCCTGAGGGTGGTGAGGTGAGATAGTGCAGGTCTGAGTGACCTCCCTCTGGGATTCACTTTTGAGTGTTGTTGCTGGCGTGTTTCCCTGCCCAGGAGAACCCTCCTGCAAGCATTTCCCCTTAAAGTCCCCCTTTCTCTTCTTGAACATGAATCTCCCACCGCATCTTCCTCCAGCAGGCTGCTCACACTACCAAACCTTCAATGACTTCCAATGTTGCATCCCACGGTACCCAGCTATGGCTCAGAGTAGTCCCGGTGCCCACACCCGCCCACACCCCACTCCTCTGAGACCCTCATTGGCTGATCTGGGGGGTGAACCCTAGACACTTGCATTTTAAGGTGACACTGGTGACATCCTTCCTCCCAGGCTAGCAGGCCACAGCTCCCTCATACATTTGTCACTGTCCTTGTTGCTGCCCCGAGTGGGTGCGCATTCTCAATGCGTGTCAGGTCCACGAGGTTCTCCTGCACACCTGGACTCCCATCTTCCCTAGGGAGCTTCTGTTAATCAGCTTTGCGATCTCCTATTCTCTGGCATGTGGTCTGCTATGGAACCATTTCCAGAGAAAATGCCTGGGGGGAGCTCTGGTGAGAAGGGATACTGAGACCAACAGGCTTGCAGCTGATGGGCCCATGCTCCACCCAGGCCTTTTCCTCTCTCTTATCTGTTCCCAAACTTTGCTGGATCTCTAAGGGCTGAGTTGTCCCTCCCTCCCACCTCAGATCCAGGATCTGAAGAGATCCTGTGGAGAAACAGGCAAGGAAGTCAGAGAGTGGGCAGGTGGGGTCAGTTACCAAGCTGGGCTTTCTCCCTTTCCAGTCAGGAAGGAGCTGGGCTGAGCAGAAGGTTGTAGAAGCTGTCTCCTCAAGTCAGAGCTCTGTGCCATTGGTCCCTGCCAGGCCATGATCAGAGCCTCATCTGTCTCCACAGGAATGTAAGGGTACTGAGAGAGAGGAGACAGTCCTGGGAGACTGGGGATTATGCTGTCAGGAATTGGCAACAGGGTTCTTCCTAGGGGACCATGAGCTGGGCATCTTGCCTTCTATACCTCAGATGTCCTTAGCAGTAAGCCTGGCTTTGGAGCAGCATGGTCTTTAGAGAGAAAGTAAAGGCATTTCTTCTCAGTAGGAACTGGGCTTGACACCCCCACACCTCCAGGAACTAGTGGGCCCTGTGGGTCTCCTCTGTCCAGGCCATGCAACACCCTGGGCCCTGCCACTGAAATCACTCTGCTTGGGTGCTCAGGCTGTGAATGAGCATATCTGTGTTAACAACGGTGGGTCTCCCTGATGACATCATCCTCCTTGTCCTCCAGGCAAAGGCTACCAAAGAGGCACAGGAGGCTCAGAGGTTGCAGCTGAGGAGCCTGCAGTACCTGGAGCGCTACATCTACCTGATCCTCTTTAATGCCTACCTTCGCCTGGAGAAGGCCAGCTCCTGGCAGAGGCCTTTCAGCACCTGGATGCGGGAGGTGAGAAAGAATGCTGAGACTGACAGGCCTGGGGGTGCTGAGCTCATAAGGCCAGCTGTATCTTTTCCCTTGGTCCCTGAGTATGCTCTCTTAAGTCCCAGGTGACAGGGTCCCATATGGAATCCCCTACTTTCCTAGGGGATTGGCTCCCGCTCAGCTATTGTGTCCCTTGCCTAGTGTCTCACTAGGTAGACAGCTGATAAGTATGACAGCTGAGTAAATTGAATGATGAGGGAGGGAGAGATGGGGATGAAACGGACACCTGCTGGGAGCTTTCTCTGTGTGTCTCATGGCCAGCACGCCTAGACACCTGGACACTTTAGTTCATTATTCTATTCAACTCCTATCTGTCCCCTATGAAGGCCAAGGACAAGGTTGTTTGTCCTGATCCTGTATCCTTCCAACCATGACTTTGGATGTGGATGTGGTGGCCAGCCTCGTAAGCTGTAGAATAGTGTCAAAGGTGTTGGTGCCCTCTCTGTGACATATGTGTAGTGCCTCTGCCATATCCAGCAAGAGCCAGGTATGCTTTAGGTGCGAGGGGTCTGTGCAGAGGTTCAGGGACTTCTTAACAATTGACACGGAAACTAGTTACTGCTCCTCTTTTCTTGGGACCTCTATGATCCTTCTCCGCTTGGACTTCCAGTCCAACCTGGCACCTGCCAGTCAAAAGAGAGGTCTCTCTCCTGAGAAAGTAGCCTGTAATTACCCCTCAGCCAGGAAGCTGGCCCCGCTGACCTCACAGTCCATCAGCTGTTGTAATATGGTGTCAGGTCCACAGTTAGCTACCGGGATGTGACTGGTTTGGGGGATGGAGCCAGGGAACGGAGCCACAGTGGATTCTAGGACAAGTGCAAAGGCTCAGGACTGGATGGAGGTCTGGTCAGAACTGCAGGGAACAGAGCCAGGGAGGCAGGAAAGCAGGCTGCTTAGCATGCTCCTTGGCTGGTCTCGGGTGTCAGAGTGGGGAAACATGTGAAGTGAATCTTTGTGCTTGAGGGTGAGTGCTGAGTCAGAAGAGCTGTATTGAGACCACTCTGATGAGCAGACCCAGACTTATTTTCCTCTTTGAGCCCTAGGGTGGAATGTAGGTGTGAGAGTCTCATGTAGCCCAGGCTGGCCTCAAACTCACTATGTAGCAGACGATGGCTTCTGATCTTCCTGCCTCCACCTTCCTGGGATTACAAGGATTTACCGCCAGGTCCAGTTGCTATATATGTTACTGGGGCTCAAACCCAAGGCCATTATGCTTGCCAGGCAAGCATCCTGCTAACAGCTACATACAAGGACAAGCCTGGGGATAAGGACAAGCCTGGAGAAAGGGACACTTTCTGCTTGAGTTCTGCTTAGATTATGAACTCAGGGAGAGCCAGGGCTGGGGACACGCTTCTTCTTCCCCCCAGCTACTTCTAGAACTAGATGTGGATGGAAAGCAAGGGAGAGGTGCTGGCTCAGGCAGGAGTGAGACTCTAACTCAGGGGCTTCAGTCCCTTTCTTGGGTCGGACAGAGGCAGGGGTGGGGACAGCAAGGACAATATCATCTCTTTATCCAAGTGGAATTGTTCCCAGTAAGGTGTAGGGGATGGTTGGAGCTTGGGGCCAAGACCCAGGCTACTGGGCAATGATTTCCATGTCAGAGAAAGCCAAACGACTTGGGCTGACCTCCCAGCCAAAGGGAAGAGCTGTTGTCGGCTCTGGTGCGCACACTGCCTCTGCAGCCTCCCTGCCCAAATGTGGTTTGCTGGGTTGGCCAGGCCAGTGCCTCTGAGGTCTGTCAGGCATGCCCAGTGCCCCATGCATTTGCACAGCATGCTCCATCCAGTACCAGGGGAGCCTGGGGCAAGGTGGTTGTAGATGGGCATGCAGGTTTATGGTAGCTGCTGAGCTGGCTGAGGGCTGCTTTGGGCCCCAGACTCGCCCAACTGCCTCCAAGCCCAGCAAGGGTGGTTTGAGGACAGTAGGCCCAACCCTACCTCCACCCCTGAAGCTCTGCCCCTATCTCTGCCCTCTCCAGGTGGCAACCAAAGCTGGCATCTACGAGATCCTCAACCAGCTGGGGTTCCCTGAGCTGGAGAGCATCGAGGAGCAGCCTCTGTCAAGGCTCCGCTACCGCTGGCAGGAGCAGAGTCGAGACCCAGAGCCCTGTGATGATGGGGACTTCCTGTAGGCCTTCTTCTTGCCCCTTGCTAGGCAGGTTGGGAGACCTGAGGGTCTCTTTGCTTCGGATGGACACTTGTCCGCTTCCTGGTGAGACTTGAGGGGCTGAGAGTAGGGTGTACGGATGGCACCACCATCTTCTGTCAACCTTCGGGGTGCGCGATGGGCCTCTGGCCAGGCCTAGTGCATGTACCTCACAGACAAGCTGGCAGATAGCCTTCAGGGAGCTCGCTACCCAAACAGCCAGTCACCACCCACCTCTGTCCCCTCTTCACTGTTGGTCGTCAGACCGCCTGGGTGAACAGCAGGCTGGTCGTGTTTGTATTTTCACTTCCTTCCTCTGACTGACTTACTCTTGCCTCTCAATCTTTCAGCCCAAGCAAACTGCCTGAGGTAGGTGAGGAGAATGGAGAGCGAGCCAGGCAGGTCCATGTTAAAGGCACCTCTGCCCAGCTCCTTCTGGCTCGTGAGTATCGCCGGCCTGGAAGACTGAGGGAGTGGCTCCCCTTCTCTCCTCCCTGTCTCTCCCCAGTTCCTTCCCTATGTTGGCCCATGTGCCCAGGGAGTTGGAAGCATTAGGGAGGAGACCCTCTTAGTGTGGGGAAAGAAATCACAGAGACCACTGACAGTGAAGAGGCAGGATCATGTGTTGGAAGCCTGCTAGCAGGACCAAGGTGACTCTTAGGAGAGACTCTTGTGGCCACAGGCCATGGTGGCTTGTCAGACCGTAAGAGTCCAGGCCCACTCCTGCGAGGATACCTGGGTTACTTTCACCAGGACACACTGGGACACCGCTGAGTTACGAGCAGCTTTGTACACACAATGGGAAGAGGGGCAGTGAGGGCTGTGTTTGGTTGAGTCTCGGCTGGGACTGAAGTTTGCCACAAGTAGTGGTCGACCATCCGGGAGCCTGGCTACCTGTCTTACCCCTTGAAGGACAGGGATGAATCTCTGGGTTGCTGTCCTTCAGGAAGATGTCAGCTGTCAGCTGTGCTATTTGAAGAGGCCAACGTTGTTTCCAGCCTGGGGAAAGGGGTAACCCTCTTAGCTGAATTCTTTTTGCAAGCTGCTGTATGTCTGTCCACGCCTTCTCAGGTTTGCTGGTGTCTGTTTTGTGCATGTCAGTGCTTTTCAGAAAAGGTCTAGCCGGCGAGTCAGAGACCAGAGAGACCCTTCACACTCCTGTGGTTGGCACTGACCTGGAGATATGCTGGGACCAGTGGCAGATCATGTTACCTCTCTGCCTCAGTTTCACTGTCTGTAAAATTGGAGAATAATACTTGCCTACCTACCTCACAGGGGTGTTGTGAGGAATCCTTTATGGTTTTCTATTTTTTTGTTTTTTTGTTGTTTTTGTTTTTGTACAGAGCTTTTGAGCATTAAAACCATTTCAACATGTAACATGCTGCTGCTTTGCTGATTGGTCTTTAGTGTGAGGCAGACATGGAAGCCGTGCGGATAAATGTGTCCCCAGAGTACGGGTGAACACAGGAGAATGGAATGTCCTTGACACCCCTGATGTTAAGAGGCTGCGGGTGTTATAGATGACACGTCCTCCCTCCTTGTCATCAGTCACAGCCTACCATCATATACTGGATGTCTAAGGTGGTCGTGCTGATCAACCATCCACTGTCAATCAAGAGAATGTACCGGAGGCTTGCCCTCAGGCCAATCTAGTAGGGGAGGGGAGTGTGTGTTCCTTACTTAAAGGTTCCTTCTTCCCAAATGCCTCTAGTGTCTGTCAGGTTGACATAAAACTAACCAACAGAAGAGTGAGAGACAGAGACACAGAGAGACTGAGAGTCAGAGAGAATCGGAACCTCAGGTCTAGCCTTGTGATGGAGCGGAGCTGAAGATTTTATTACAGCTTTTGAGAAAGACACTCAGTGGACTTAGGGCCTCTTGAGGAGGACAGACCTCAGACACTCTTCCTCTGCAGACGCCATGAACCCCGCCCAGTGCCCCCAGGCCCTGTTCTCTTCTCCTTTGCATTTATACCATTTTGGTTTGGATGCCAGACATCCTCCCATTGACCCCTGTGATTGAACCCTTTGTCCCCAGTGGGTGGCGCTGTGTGTCTGAAGCTTGCAGATGTGCACCCACCCCTGGAGAAGGGTCCTAGTGGGAGCTGGCCTTGAGGTCTTAGTGTCCAGCCTCACTTCCTGTCCATTCTCACCTTCAACGCAACGGGAGTGGCTTCCACTGCTCTGGTCACCATGACAGACCACATCCTATAACCGTCTTCCCCCTCAAAGCAGCTTCATTGGAAAGTCCCATCCCATCATGAATGTTGGCTTCCGTAGAGCCCTTTAGAAGGAGCCCCGACTTGGGTTCATCTAACTGGGCCTGTATACTACAGCACGGCCCCCACCCAAGCCCCAAGAACACATGCTGTTGTGGCAGAACTGCCTTCAAATGGTGGTGAGGAGCAGCTGGGACCTCAGGGGAAAGTCCAGTTAACCTCCCACCTATGAGGGAAGTCAAACAGTCAGCGACCCTGCCCATTGTGGACACAGACAATCAGGTGTGGTTTGACTTTAAAGCTCCCTAGTAGCCCGTGATTTGACCAGTTTTCCATCTACTTATCTGCCGGTTCATGCACATACATACACACACATCTTGAAACAAACGTCAGAAAAAGGGGGGAGCGGGGTAGAGACTTGGCAACCTTTGGAGGTGTAACCTGAGCCGTCGAAATGGTCCATACGGCTCATCTTGGGACAGTGAGGTGAGACCCTCAGTTATAGAGCCTCTTACAGTTAAGCTTGTCTCACTTCCGGAGAGTCTCTCTTAGAGAAGCCACACCCTTGCTGTCAGGATGCTCCTATTCCTTCCTTGAGCCCCTTTCTGTCTTGAAATCTGCAATAAAATCTCCAATTCTGCTTTCTCGTAAGACTAGTCCTAAAATTCTTTCTGTATGTGTGTGTCTTGTGCTGGCTAGTTTTATGCCACAAGCTAGAGTCATTTTGGAAGAGGGAACCTCAAGTAAGGACATTTTCCCACTAGATGGGCCTGAGGGCAAGCCTGTGGTACATCTTCTCGAGTGATGATTGATGTGGAAGCGTCCAGCTTCACTGTGTGGGATCTCACGCCGGCTGATGGTCCTGGGTTCTGTAAGAGCACACACTGAGGGAACGTGGGCAGCAAGTCAGGGAGCAGAACCTTCCACAGCCTCTGCATCAGCTCCTGCCTCCCCGTTTCTGCCTCCTCCAGATGAGGAACTGGAAAACAATCTCACCACGCTTGCTTATTAACCCTTTCCTCCCCGGAATGCTTTTGATCAGGATGCTTATCACAGCGATCGAAACCCTAAGACAGCCGGGCGTGGTGGCGCACGCCTTTGATTCCATCACTTGGGAGGCAGAGGCAGGCGGATTTCTGAGTTCGAGGCCAGCCTGGTCTACAAAGTGAGTTCCAGGACAGCCAGAGCTACACAGAGAAACCCTGTCTCAAAAAACCAAAAAAAAAAAAAAAGAAAGAAACCCTAAGACAGAGGGGATGAGGTGTGTCTGCACGTGTGAAGGATATGTGTGTACCTGTCTGTGCAGCTGTACGCTGTACTCTTGTTGAATTTGGAGTTTGATTTGAATTGGGTGGGGTGGCAAGCCAGCCCCCATGATCCTCTCGTCTTTGCCCTGCCCTTCTGTGCTGGGGGTTACAGGTGCATGTGAGACTATGCCCAACTTTTCTAGGGTTCTTAAAAGATGAATTTTTAAAAACTTTTTTTTATCTTCTCGTGTGCGCACTCGTGTGTGTGTGTGTGTGTGTGTGTGTGTGTGTGTGTGTGTGTGAGAGAGAGAGAGAGAGAGAGGAGAGAGAGAGAGAGAGAGAGAGAGAGAGAGAGAGAGAGAGAGAGAGAGAGGTGGGGGGCGCATGGGTATGTATGTGGGTGCCCATGTCCTACACAGCACATGTGTGGTAGTCAGAGGGTAACTTAGAAATTAGTTCTCCCCTTCCAGAATATGAGTCCTAGGCTTGAACTAGGCTCCTCAGGCTTGGCAGCAGGCACCCTAACCCCCTGAGCCAGCCCATAGAAACCCAGAAAGTGTTACAGTCTCTTCATTTACATGTCAGCAAAAACCTTTCCTCAGTACCTTTGTGACTCATTTTGTTGTTGTTGTGTAGCTAGTGAGTAACTTCTCAGAATCCTTTCTTCTAGAGATTGGGCATCATAAATTCATTTGCTGAGGTTTTAAATTTTTTTTTCCTGCTTTTTAGCCAAGGCTAGCTTTCAACAGATTCTCTTCCTTTTCCCTCCCAAGTGCTAGGATGACAAGTGTGTACCACCCGGCTGGTCAATGTCTTGCAGATGTGTATTCCTATGGGACACAAGCCTAGGGAGAGAGATAGCTTAAATAGAGAATTACCTGCTGCAAGGAGGTTTCATGGAACTCCTATACTGGGGCTGGCGTTTATTATTTTTGTATATGTTTTTTCACAGAGAAGTTTCGTTCCTTCTAATTATTGGCTTTTTGCTTTCCTTGGGTCAATTTTCCTAAAATTCAAACGGTTCCCAGTGAGTGACGGGGCCCATGACGCCATGAATGATTGAGATGACCCCTCCCTTTCTCCTGTTCACCAGAAGCTGTGGTACCAAGGGAGATCCTTGCCTGGGGAGGCCCTCAGTGGCACGCTGCTGACTTCCTGGCAAAGCCTTTGATCTCTCGGCTATGGATAGACAGGGTTACAGTTTTATGATTTTTTTTTTCCCAGAGAAGGCTTGCTGGCTCAGCAGGAGCAGGGCCCTTACAGGGATATGTCCCCACAACATGCAAAGTGGAGTCCCTGAGCGCCAAGTGACTGTTTAGTGAGCATCTAGTGTGTGCCTGACATATCCACCCCCTCCACCTTGTCCCTTCATATCTCAAGGGAGTAGTGAGAGCTTTCTCCCTGACTCAGCGCTTCTCAGCCGTCTGTGGATCTGGCTGGGATAAGCATCAGTCTAAGCAGAACTCATTCTCCGTGGAGGGAGTTCCATCTCCACGCCTTCCCCACCATGATGGCTGATGTCTATTGTTGACCCTGACCACTTTAGAGCCTCCCCGGAGGCCCAGCACTGGCATAGCCATAAGAACATTTCCCTATGTTGTTAACTGAGGAAGGAGACCCTAGATGTGGGCAGCGATCTCCCATGGACTGGGGTCTCAGACTGATTAAAAAAGAACCTTTTTAATTTTTTTTCCCAAGGCAGGGTTTCACTGTGTAGCCCTGGCTGTCCTGGAACTCGCTCTCTGCCTCTCAGTGTGGGATTCACCACACTCTTTTGTTACCACCACCACCACCACCACCACTACCACTTGGCTTAAAAGGAGTCTGTTTTAATCAGGTTGGGTGTAGTGCTGTGCACTTTTAATTATAACACTTGGGAGGCAGAGTCAGATGATCTTCGAGTTTGAGGAGGGAAGCCTGGTCTATATAGCAAGGCCTTGTCTCAAACAACAACAACAACAACAACAACAACAACAACAACAAACAACACCCCCCAAATAAACAAAAACCCAAAACAAAACAACCCCCCCCCCAAACCCAAAACCAAACAAACGAACAGAAACAGAGTTAAAAGCCACACCTACTCAGCGCCATTTACCAAGCATTGGGCAGGGCCTAGCACTCTTTAGCCTGTTGTGCCTTTGAGTGGATTCTTTCATTCATGTGACTTTTTTTTTTTAAAAAAATGGCCATCTGTTGGAGGTTGGGTTGGTGCTGCTGTGTATTCAAACGCTAACTTCTGTACCCCAAGATCTGACTGCCCAAGACAAGCGAATTCCCATGTATACCCAGCCTTTGCTCCCCAATTTAAAACTATCAACTAAATAAAACTGGCGATAGATAGCCGGTTACTGGGAAAAGAGAAGGAAGCAGGGCTTGGGTGACCTGGCTGGGGGTCACAGGTAGGGACCGTGAGGAGGAGCGTGGAGGAGGAAGAAAAAGGGAGATGAGGAGGTCTCCATCAGACCTGATGGAGCAGGAGCACGTGCCGAGTGACACGCCCCCCAGAAAAGACATAACCCGGGAAGACAAGTATTTGGGGAGACAAACAACAAGTATTTGGGGAGCACAGTTGGGGAAGTAGCCAGTCTAGCAATATAGAATATAGATTAGATTAGGGTAATTCCCCAGTAGTTGCACAAGTACATCACAGCCTGAGTCTCATTCATTTGAAGCTAGACCGGGATAGAAATAGTTAAGTAAGTTACAGGGGTCTCTGCAACGCCATGGCCAGCAGAATGTCAACCTGAGAGAGGCAAGAAGGAAGTCTGGTACATGAGTGGCCAGTGCTGGTTCAGACTTGGAGAGTCCAAGACTGGGTTGTTTATTCCAGGCATATTTAAGCACAGAACAATTTGGCAAAAAAGTTTCCCCGGTGATAATTAACTCTGTCTCCTGTGTACCACCAAGCTTAAGACAAGAAACAAGCAACATCTTCCATAAAGATGGGTTCTATAGATGAACTGAGAAACCATGCTAAGATAAACTGTGCCCGTGGTAAGGGGCCCAGGGAGGGTAGTGTTCTAGACTGGCAGAAATAAACAAGAGTCTGGGGTGTGGCCTGGCCAGCCAGCACAGAAGTCACTCAGCTATTAACCACAGCCATTCCAGCCTTCTGGGTAGAAAGCGGGTTATACATCTCTCCCTTTGAAGAGATGACCGCGCTTATCTAATATTGCTGGGTTCCCTAGTGCTTACCTGTGAGCGCAAGGACCTACCTACTTGCTACCTGCAAGTTTTTCTGTTCCTTCCAGTCGGGGTCCATCCTGGGCTAGGTCTTATCATACATATAGCCTAGGCTGCCTCCGAATTCATGACAATCATCCGAAGACAATGATCCTGTCTCAGTTAACAGAGGGCTGGAATTATCAGCGTGTGCCAGATGGAATCTTGACCAGTTTTGTGAGTTCAGTAAGGGCAGGCAGTGAATGGCGCTTTTGGAAATGGTCAGTGCACTAGATAAGAAGGGAGTCATGGGAGCCTTTCAAACGAAGCCTTTCTGGAATGTTCAGATACACTGCTGACGGTAACAAACTGTAACCTCTCATGCCCCCAGCAGGGCCATGGACAGGTAAGAGGCATTTCCTCTGCTCAGGGGACAAATCTCATGCTTTGCTTAATAAATAAGCACAGTCAGAGTGACTTTAATTGGAAGCATTTGGTTTATTTATTTTACTTCTTTTTTGTTTTGTTTTTCTGAGACAGAGTTCCTCTGTATAGCCCTGGTTGTCCTGGAACTCACTCTGTAGACCAGGATGGCCTCAAACTCAGAGATCCACCTGTCTCTGCCTCCCAAGGCGTGAGGGTTTGTTTTGTTTTTTTTTTCCCCAATAATTTAATTCTATTTTGTGTACATTCTGCCTACATGTATGTTTGCCTGAGGGTATCCGATCCCCTGGAAGTGAAATTACAGACAGTTAGGAGCTGCTGTGTGGGTTCTGGGAATTGAAACCCAGGTTTTTTGGAAGAGCAGCTGGTGTTCTTACCTGCTGGGCCATCGATCTAGCCCCTTATTTTGATTTAAGAACGTCATGTAGGGCTGACAAGGTGGCTCAGGAGATAAAGACTCTTGCCACAAATTCTAATGACCCGAATTTGATCCCAGGGACCCTGTAAGGGTGGAGAGAAATAGTCCCTGCAAGCTCTTCTATGACTTCCACACGTGAAGTCATTTTACAAACAGAAAGTCGTGTCATTTCCTACCGACCAGTTGGCCCTCTCAACTGGTTCCACAGTTCTTGTTTTTGTTGTGCTTGTAAGATTATAAACAGATGTGTGTTTACGCTGCCAGTTACAGCGTAACCCAGGCCTTTCTGCTCTGCCTGGTTTGCTATGCTTGTGGTGGTGGTGGGGAACCCAGGCTGGACACCGGTCCCAGGGCCACTAAGGGGCTGCCTTCTGCTGTCACGGGTGGAGAGGACCCTCTTAACACTCACCTTCAGTCTAAGGAGTTCTTGGATGAAAAGGAGGGGCTGGCTGTTGAGGAGGGGCCTCTGGCAGGTCTATGTTCACTAGAGCGAGCTGCCTGCCTTCCTTCCACGGGGCCCTCACCAGAACTGAGGGCTCAGTGGCAGAGGAGGTGGTCTCCCAAGACAGAATCCTCTGTCGAAACCCGGTCTTGCTATTGTGGGGAGAGTATAAGGGAAAGGTGGGGGAGGGAGCTGGCGTCCCTATGCACCTGTGGCAGGTCTGCACCCCACAGGTGGGATTGTGGCCAAGGGAAGCTGTCTAGTGGGTTTTCAAAAGCTTAGGCAGGACTCCCACATGAGGCACAATCCCCGCTCTGAGGCAGGAATCTGAAAGCAGGGCGCTTCGATGCTTTAACACCAATGTCCATTGCTCGGACACAAATGGAATGTCGTTCTGATCCAACACAGCTGGGCCGTGACAGAAGCCAGACACAGAACATAGAGTTTGGAATTCTTCAAGCACTCCCAGTACCCAGCGCAGAGCAAAGGACAGAATGTCAGAGGATAGGACAGAAGTTTCTAGAGCTGGGGTTATACTATTGTGGGCTCTTGTGAGTGATTGTTCTTTGAGTCAAGCAACCACCATCTTGGGGAGTTCAGCAGTGCCCCCTTACAAAATGGTTACCCCAGATTTTTTAAAAGATTTATTTATTTATTATATTTATATGAGTGCACTGTCACTGTCTTCAGACACACCAGAAGAGGGCATTGGATTCCCATTACAGATGGCTGTGAGCCACCATGTGGTTGCTGGGATTTGAACTCAGGACCTCTGGAGGAGCACTTAGTGCTCTTAACCACTGAGCCATTTCTCCAGCCCCGAGATGGAGGTGTTATGAGAACCTCATCTCAGTATACAGCAGCTCCGTACCACCCTTGGTATGCAGCCTTAATTGCATGTGGGCTGGGGAGGGAGGATATCCAGGTAGGAAGAGTAGGGGAGGTGGATTCCTACTATGCATCTACAGAGAAGCCAGCAGCATCTTTGTTGGGTAAGGCTTTTCAGGTGAGGCCTCTTAGGTGGGGAGAGACTTCTCTTCCCCTCTGTAAGTGTCTTGGTTGGGGTTTTCCTGCTATGAACAGACACTATGATCAAGGCAGCTCTTATACAGACAACATTTAATTGGGGCTGGATTACAGGTTCAGAGGTTCAGTCCATTATCATCAAGGTGGGAGCATGGCAGCATCCAGGCAGGCATGGTGCAGGAGGATCTGAGAGTTCTACATCATAATCTGAAAAGGCTGCTAACCGAATACTCACTTCCAGGCAGCTAGGGTGAGGGTCTTAAAGCCCATGCCCACAGTGACACACCTATTCCAACAAGGCCACATCTAATAGTGTCATTCCCTGGGCCAAGCATATACACACATGACAGTAAGTAACCCCTCATCAACGCCAGTAAATTCAGTTCTCCATGGTGAACCTTGGAGGAATTGTACCTCTGTGTGTCATTGGTCCCTTAGAAGAGAGGGTAAGTGTGGCTTGCACTGCACTCTACCCCCCCAACCCCCACCATGAAGGATTTTAGCATCATGGATACAGCATTGTTTTGAGGAGGATGAAAATTTTGGGGTCTGCTCGTCAGTGATGACTACAAAATATTGTGCACACATTGGATGCCACAAGATGGTACAGGGACCAGAAATATTACCTTATATGTGCTTGGTCTTGTTTTTAGGACATTGGAATGGCAGGGTGACCGGGGCACATTGCTCCTGGAGAGTGTGTCTTCTGGTAGGTCTGCTACAGCCACTGACGGCACTGATGGGAGACAGTTCCGTGAGTCCAGCCCTGATTCCTCAGGTGTCTCATGTCTGTCTGTTAACCAGGAAAAGATGCAAAGAGGGAAGATGCTGTTATCCTGTTATCTAAACTAAGGCACACAAGTCGTGTATTGCCTGTAGTGAATTAATTGACTACATGCAGCTTGCCCAATCTTATGTTCCCTTATCATTCTAAAAGTCCGGACCAGAGTCCGGGAAGAGACCTGGCTGCATAAACTGACTCAAGTGCCCTGTAACCAGGTGCCCTGGACAAGACCCAGTCACCAATGTTAACTTCCTCGCCTAACCCTCTTGTGTCAAAACAGGATTGGTCAATGCAACAGCCCACCCCACGCTCCATGCTTTGTGTTCCCATCTGGTAAAAATGTCCCATCTGTCGTTGGGGATTTGGTTCAGATCTGGCCACCTCCCTGTGCGTGCAGAAAATAAAGCTTTTATTTTTAAGCTTCTGTCTCTGAAGTGAGTTTTCTTGGCTTCCACCCTGAACCTGACAGCACCAGGAGTGCACGGAGTATATAAAGGAGAGCCCCAGGGTAGCTGTGCATAAAAACTGTAGGCATACTTCTGAGGTCTTATGGTGTCTGTAAAATTGAGAGGGAACGCTGCGGCTTTATGGGCCACCCCATTTCTTTGATGGGGGAGACCTGTATCTATTGAGAAGGTTGGAGAAGTTAAAAACCTACCCAAGGCCTAAAGCTTTCCAGTCCTCAGGAAAGCCCACCTGGAAGGGAAGGGGCGGGGGAAGGGGGCGGAGAAGACGTAGGGGGCGGGGAAGAGAATGGAAGGGACGGGGTGAGGGAGAGTAGTGGGGAAGGGGTAGGAGCAGTGAAGGGGCGGGGGAGGGGGAGGAGCAGTGAGGGGAAGGGCCGGGCGAGGCAGGGGAAGGGCAAAGGGGAGGAGCGGTGAAGGGGGAGGAGGAGGGGCGGGGAAGACAGTGAGGACTCTCTTCCCATTCTCTCACTTGGAAAAACATTTTACAAAATGAATTCATATGGTGTCCTAGAACCTACGCTGGGGAGGGATACGCATGGGCGGTGACGATGTCCTCGCTTGCTCCATTACTGCCTGCTGCCCTTTGCAGGACACTGAGGAAACTTCCTGGAGTTCAGTGGAGCTGAATCTTGAGGGCAGTGAGGGCAGAGAGGCGAGGCTGTCCTTGGAGTCAGCCTTATTTCATGATCACAGGAAGGCTGGAGTTCCCAGAGAAAGGCTCAAGGTCCCATCAGAGTCAGAAAGCTGACATCACTGCTCTTTTTAAGAACAAACCAAGAACCAGATGTTGGGGAGATTAACAGTGAGTCCAGATGTGCCACTGAGGCCTCATAGTGAACAACAAAACCGCCCGCAGAACAACAGCAGCTGTTCCGGTCTGGGCTAGCTGGAGCTGAAATGCAGAAGGATTGGGGGGGGGGGTGTCTTCCAGGCCTAGGGATGGTGGTACCCATACAGACTGATGAGGTGACATTGCACACTCTCAGGGTGGGATGATTCTGGAATCACAGTTGAGACCCTCTGAGCTCCAAAGCTGTATAGACATCTCTGTTCTGGCCCTTTCACATCACATGGGGACACCTGGGGTTGGAGGGGCAGTTTCATGTGGTTTCAGTGTGTCTGAGAGCGGTGATAGAGCCTAGGTGTCAGACCACACGCTGGGTCTGGGTCACGTCTTTGAAGAGGGAATGGGGGTCTCTTTATTTGTGACAGTCACTCCTTAATTGCTTATCAGGGTCCTTTGTGTGGCTAAGGCTTGTCTCTGTGTAAGTAGCACAAATCCTAATCTCTAGTGAGACCCTTGACATGCATGATCTTGGTCTCTAGCAGCTCTGGACACTGCCCATCACCGACACCTACTTGATGTCAGGACTGTCCCGACCCTGGGTAGGTATGACATCTTTCCGTGGAAGTCAGTTCCCAAAGGAACTATTCAGAAGCTAGCTCACTGAAGGAGACCAAGAACAAGCTGGAGTTGATCTCCTCACTCTGGGTAAGGTGCACCTTGGTTTGGTACACTCATGTGGTGTTCACAATCATTTATAACTCCAGTTTCAAAGGATCTAACACCCTTTTCTGACCTCTCTAGGCATCAGGCATGCATGTGGTACACAGACTTACATGTAGGCAAGACACTCATAAAATAAAAATGAAGTGTGTTTGTGTGTATTCATATGTATGCATATGCATGTGTATGTGTGTGAATGTGTATGCATGCTTGTCTGTATGTGTGCATGTATGTATGTATGTATGTATGTGTATGTTTATGTGTGTATGTTTGCATGTGTTCTGTATGTATGTGTGTGATATGTGTGCATGCATGCATATATGCTTGCATGTGTATATTTATGCATGTGTGTGTGTATGCTTGTGTGTATGCATGTATGAGTGCTCATGTTTATATATGAGTATGTGTGTGGTATGTGTATATCCATGTGTATATATGTGTATGTATATGTCTTTGTGTGTGTGTGCATGCATGTGTGCTTGTTTGTGTATGCAGGTATGTGGTGTGTATATGTGCATATGTGTGTATATGCATATGCATGTCTCTGTGTGTGCATTGTGTGGTGTTTATGCATGTATGTATTCATGTATATTCATTTGAGTGTTTTGTGTCTGCATGTGTGTATGTGTAGATTGACTATGTGTATAAGTGTGTGTGCATGGTGTATGTGTGTTTGTATGCATGTGTGTATGGTGTATGTGTCTGTGAATGCATATGTACAGACTATTTCAGTATGTGTATATATATATGCTATGTAGAGGCCAGAGGACAAAATCTGGTGTCATCCTCAGAAATAAGGTCTACTTCCTTCAGACAGGGTATCTTACTGTCCTGACATTCACAGATTAGGCTGAAATGGCCGGCCAGTGACACTCAGGGATCCTCCTGCCTTTGCCTCCCTAGCTCTGGGCTTCCTTACAAGGTCAGCACTTTATGTGGTTTCTGGGATCTGAGTCCTGAAGGCCTGGGATCAGAGTTCATGGTCATCATTGGCTACATATCAAGTTTGAGGCCAGACTGGACTACAGGAGACCTTGTCTCAAACTACAAATAAAAAGTGGGCTGGAGAGAAGAAGCCTCATTGGCTAAGAGTGCTTAACTGCTTCTGTAGAGGACCTAAGTTCAGTTCCCAACAGCCACATGGTGGCTCACAACTGTCCTTAACTCTAGTTCTTGGGGATCTGGCACCCTCTTCTGGCCTCCATACAAAGCTGAAGGCAAAACATTTATATACATAAAAATATCAAATCTTAAAAACAACAACAACAACAACAACAAATAAACTCTCTCCTATGTTCCTGGCCTCTCAACACTGCCCAGGGTGGTGTGTCAGGAATTAGAGACCTGGCTCTCTTATTTCTGCCATTAATATCTTTGACTACAGTTAAATTCTTGGTTGGACAATAAAACAAAGAGAAAAAAAGCTCAAAAAACTCTATTCAAACAACAGTCCTCCGTTTGTCTATGTGTGAAATCAGGAGGGGTTGCAGGATGACCTTTGACCCTTTAGAGTTAATGGCCTCTCCCAGGATCCCTTTCTACAGAGGCTGGGCACCCTCTTAAAGCAGTCCTGAGAAAGGAGAACTCAGATTATCTTTTGAGAGAAACTGAGGCACGGGGAAAGGGCCTGCTGAGCAAGTCCTGTCCCACTCTCGTCCTGCAGATCTGTTTTCTTGGTGGGGTTTGGTTCACAACCATCTCTATTTCCCCTCCATGGCCACAGGTAGTGTCACATGTTGAGCTGTCAAGCAAGGTCTCCTGTGCTTTTGCTTGTGTGTGGCTGAGAAAGGAAATGGGTAAGAACAGTGGTTCCCACAGGCTTCTAGACCCTTCTGATCTTCCTGCTTGCTGGGGATTTACAGTTGCTGCAACACCAGAGATTGGGGTTTGGGTTTCTGGGTCTTATCCATACCTCACCGTTTATTTTGCTGGGACTTTCAAACCCATTAGGGTTTTCGTGGTTCCTTTGAGCCCCTCTTACTAAATACAGCCCTGCACAGCCATGCCCTGCCACAGCTCTGATGTTGCCGCAAATGCTGCCTGTACCCTGTGGTCTTGCTCTGGGATATCAGATGCTGATATGCTGGCTGAGTAGGCTGAACTGAGTGGCTCTCGGACCACCTTGTTAGAACCGCTGCTTCCCCAAGATGTGAAGTAGAGGAGAACTTAACCCGTGCAGATGGATTTTCTAGGAGGCTGAGTCTTGCAGATGGGCAGCTCTGGGATGGCTATACTCTGCACACAAACACCCAGACACTGACATACACACACATGCACACACATACACATGCACACATAGACATACACAGACAGAAACACACACACACACAGGCATACACACACAAGCACACACACACAAATATACACACAAGCTCACATCCACACAGTCTCCTCTCTCTTTTTGTCAGTCAGTCTGTCTGTCTGTCTGTCTTGTACTGTGTCTGCTTAGGATTTTATTTCTGTGAAGCAAAATGGAAGCCAGTTTGGGGCTCCTGGTTACTTTAAGACAAGAGAAGAAGGGGCAGGAGAGATGGCTCAGTGGTTATGAGCACTTGCTGCTCTCCAAGAAGACCCAAGTTTGGTTCCCAGCATCCACATGCTGATTCACAATCATCTGCAGCTCTAGTTCCAGAAGATTCAATGCCTTTTCTGACTTCCTTAGGTACCAGCCACACACACACACACACACACACACACATACACACACACACACACATACACACAAATGTGCTGGCTAAACATTCATACACATAAAATAAAAATAAATCTTGAGAAGAGGTGAGAAGGGGCTGGAGATGGCTCAGTGGATTTAGATGCTTGCTGTCAAGTCTCACTACTTGAGTTACATCCTTGTATTTGATAATCAGAATCCACATGATGGGTGAAGACAACTGACTTCTGCATGTTATCCTCTGACTTCCATGTTTGTGCTATGGTATATATATGTGCATGTACTTATATATATATACATATACATACACACATACATATATACATACATATGCATACAAATATACAAATGCAAGCACATATATACATATACACATACACACACAGATACACGCATACCTATACATACTTGCATATATACATATACATACATACACACATACATATATACATACATATATACACATACATATATACACATACATACCAATACACAAATGTAAACACACCTACCTACATAATACATATATATGAATACATACACACACACACACACATATATATATATATATATATATATACATACATGCATACACACATACATATACATACATACATACATACATATACACATACATAAATAAATAATGTAAATAAAAGAAGTGAGAAGACCTTGTGTCTTGGACTCAAATTTCCCAAGTAAAGCTGCAGTCATTTCAGGATGCCCCTGCCAGTTCATCAAACTCCCCACCATTCCACATTGTCTTTCAGCCAGAAACCGAATGCCTATCGTTATTTATTGCCACATTTATGCTACTGTTTCTTGACTCAGAGGGTAAGGGATTGCAGTCCCACATTACCAGCAGAATTAGAAAAAGCAGTTCACTTACAGTAACAGTTCACTTACAGACTGGCCATTTTATAAAACTGGGTTGTTGAACATAAAAATCTATCTCTGGGGCATCATTTGTCTCCTCTTCTCTGCCACCAGGCCACCAGCATGCTTACCTTTGCATCATATTTATAGCCCTCTGTCAAGCCACGTGCTTGGTGACACAGGCCTTCACTCGTCAGGAGCAGAATGAGGGACAAAATGTACACAGGAGTCGGGACCCAGGAATTGTCTCTAACAGATGATTGTGCTATGCCAAGGAGAAGGGAATTAAAGCTGGGTGGAGAGCTTCTGGCCTTCCGCTGGTCTTCTGGCCCATGTTTACGCTGAGCGGCAGTAGTTGCCAAGCTTGTGGGCATTGCAGGGCAGAGGCAGTGTGGAAGGGAGAGTCAGGGGAGCTCTATTGTAAAAACTCAGCCACTCTAGTGGCCTCTCTACTGCATAGTAAGCCATTGCAGATGCCCAGGGAGAAGCCAGTTGAACATTTCAGTTTTGTTGTTTGCTTTTTTTTGAGACCCTGTAGACCAGGCTGGCCTCGAACTCATAGAGATACACCTGTCTCTGCCTCCCAAACGCTGGGATTAAAGGCGTGTGCTACTACACCCAGCTTTCAGGCATGTTATTGTTGTTATTATGTTACCACACAGCCCCACTGCGGTTTCCTGGAGGGTCTCCCAGAAGCCCCTGGGGAGCATACTGCAGGCAGGTCCCTCCAGTGAGATGGGGCAGACACTTGGCATGGTAGGAGAATTTCACCCTGCCGTGGTTTAGCTCACACGTCGCCTCATGGAAACCTGAGTGGGGAGACCTGTCACAAGAACCAAGAAGGTCATCATCCCAGCCGTTATCAGCATCCCAGACCTGCACCCTGAGGGGTCCCCCTGTGGACAGGAGCACATCCCCAAAGTCCATCTTGTCAGTCCAGTGGGGATTGTTATCGTTCCACACGACACCGGTCCTGAACTCCTGGCCACCAAAGAAGACCTTTAGGTAGGCATCAGTAGCTGTGGTGTAGTCTCCCCACAGCTGCTCTGCCCGGAAACTGCTTACCACCAAATGGGCCAAGCCCCTCCGGCGTGGGCAGCAGTCCTGGTTGGTGACCTTCGAATCCCGGCACACACACTGGCATGAATCACGGCTACTCTTATGCTGACCTAACCTGCAGGGCCGGCTACAGTTCTGCCAACGGGCTCTGCTCATCATATAATGGCTGATAGCCTGTCTCAGTGCCTCCCGCTTCGGATTCAGTTCTTCCAGTAATGTGTGCAGGGGCTCCAGGCTGTAGTCCACCAGACCAGGGCTGCTGGGCAGTGAGGCTGTCCAGGTTGCGAACTGCTCTGGTGTAGCTTGGCTCCCGAAGAGCAGATCATGCGTGGAGTCCAGAGGGCCACCAAGTACTTCGACATGACGCTCACGGTAGGCCTGGTGGAAAGAGGTGGCCATTTTGTGCTGTTTCTTCTTCTCCTCACAAGCTTTATATTCGCTGGAGACACTGGCTTGGGCACCGATGCTGACCTGGGCCTCCACGTTCAGACAGTCTGCTACCTCATCAGCTGTGAGCCCGTCCAGGGTCAGCTGACAGGTACGCAGGGCCGTGAGGACCGAGATGCGGCCACCTAGGTCCACAGCCGTGATAAAGTGCGTGCCATAGGAGGAGATGAGCCTGTGGTAAGCATGCTCTGTGGAGCTGTTAAAGTTGCCGGGGAGGGATCTCAGTGCCTTTCTAAAGTCAGGGTGGAGTGGAGGTTTGTGTACCAGGCGAAAACTGTGGAGAGGGCAGAGCATTAGAGGAGCCAGGTGGGTGGTATTTCCCTGATTTAATAGCACTTCCAAGACCCCTCTCTTGAATATACACACGGACATGAAAGTTCACTGGGGCTAGCTGGGAAAAACAAAAGGGTTAGCAGAGCCGGGCGTGGTGGCACACACCTTTAATCCCAGCACTCAGGAGGCAGAGGCAGGCGGATTTCTGAGTTCAAGGCCAGCCTGGTCTACAAAGTGAGTTCCAGGACAGCCAAGGATATACAGAGAAACCCTGTCTTGAAAAACAAAACAAAAGCCGGGCATGGTGGCGCATGCCTTTAATCCCAGCACTCGGGAGGCAGAGGCAGGAGGATTTCTGAGTTCGAGGCCAGCCTGGTCTACAAAGTGAGTTCCAGGACAGCCAGGGCTATACAGAGAAACCCTGTCTCGAAAAACAAAAAAAACAAAAAAAACAAAAAAAACAAAAAAAAGAAAAACAAAACAAAACAAAGGGTTAGCAGGAGTTGGGATAAAAAAAAGATTGTGATCAAAATATATACATGTAGTGAAACCCATTCTTCAAATTTAGAATTAATATATGCTACCTAAAACTGTAAAGTATGTGGGTGTGGAGTAGGGAGTAGGGAGTAGGGAGTAAAGCTTGCTGCTAAGTCTTCCAACCCAAGTTCGATCCCCAGAATCCACTTAGTAGAAGCAGAAGAAAAGATGCCCACAGTTGTTCTCTGATCTCCTCACACTTGCTCTGACACACAGATACACAGGCACATGCTAAAAAATAATACATAAAAAAGTAAAATATTTTTTAGATGCCAGGTGGGGGTTGCACATGCCTTTAATCCCATCACTCAGGAGGTAGAGGCAGGCAGATCTCTGTGAGTTCAAGGCCAGCATAGTCTACAGAGGGAGTTCCAGGACAGCCAGGGATACACAGAGAAACGTCCAAAACACACACACACACACAAACCTTTTTTTTTTTAAGTCTGAGAAACTAGTGCAGGCTACATGGAGTCGCTGTGTATCCATGCAGCAAGGAGGGAGGACATGGCCAGGTTTCCTGTCTCTGTCCCTACCCAGAAAGAATCCATGAGAGGTTGGCAGTGCCTGGGAGAGAGGGTTTAGGTGCTCACTGCTTGTATTTAAATGTCACCAAGCTAGGGCTCAGGAACAATTTTGCATCCATCTCCCTTTCCTCTGGATGTAAGCGGTCATGCATAGAGCAGGTCTATCATAGATAGATGATAGATAGATAGATAGATAGATACAGAGATAAAAGATATAGAGATCGATAGATAAATAGATAGATAATAGGTACATGGATAAGAGAGATAGGTACCTACAAATACATACATACATACATACATACATACATACATAGTTATATAATAGATACATAAGTACAGAGAGGTAGATACATAGATACAAACATATATAGAATTACATAGATACATAGTTACATAGACAGATACATAGTTACATAGATATATACATACAGTTAGATAGATAAATACATAGTTACATAGATAAACAGATATAAAGGTAGATACACTTACATATAGACAGATACATAGATACATACAAAGATAGATACATAGATACATAGATGATAGATAGGTAGAAAGAAAGATAGGTGATAGATGACAGATAGATAGTAGATAGATGATAGATAGTAGATAGGTAGTAGATGGATAGATAGATGATAGATAGCAGATAGATAGATATTAGATAGATGATAGATAGTAGATAGATAATAGATAGATTGATAGATTATAGATAGATAATAGATAGATAGATAAATAGATAGATAGATAGATAGACAGACAGATAATAGATAGGGCTGTAGGGTCTGGCATCTAAAGACCAGTGCCACAGTTAATTTTCATTGTGAGCTTGATACAGCCTAAAATTACTTGGGGAGAGCATCTTAGGGAAGAATTTTCTAGATCAGATCAGCTTGTGGTCTTGCCTGTAGAGGATTGTCTTGATTGCCTTAATTGATGTGGGAAGGCTCAGCCTGAAAGTGGGTAGCACCATTTCCTGTTTCAGGTCCAGGACTGTCTAACAATAGAGAAGGCTAGCTGAGCTCAACTCAGCATGAATGCGTTCATTTCCCCCCTGCTCTTGACTGTGTGAATGGTGTGACCAGCTGTGTCACATCAAGCCATGATGGACTGTAACCTGAAAATGTGACTGAAATAAGCCCCCTCTTCTTAGCTGCCTTTTGGTCAGGACATTTTATCGCAGCAACAGAAATTAATCTAGAGCAGCAATTCTTTTTTTTTTTTTTTTTTCAAAATAGGGTTTCTCTGTATAGCCCTGGCTGTCCTGGAACTCACTTTGAACTCAGAAATCTACCTGCCTCTGCCTCCCGAGTGCTGGGATTAAAGGTGTGTGCCACCACCACCCGGCTAGAGCAGCGATTCTTAACCTGTGGGTCAAGACCCCCACAGGGGTCGAGTGTCAGATAGCCTGGATATCAGATATTTACATTATGGTTCATAGCAGTAGCAAAATTACAGTTCTAAAGTAGCAACAAAATCATTTTATGGTTGGAGTCACCACATTAGGAACTTAGTAGAAGTTCACAGTATTAGGAAGGTTGAGAACTACTGATTCTAT
This sequence comes from Mus minutoides, assembly GCA_902729485.2. Taxonomy (NCBI): domain Eukaryota; kingdom Metazoa; phylum Chordata; class Mammalia; order Rodentia; family Muridae; genus Mus; species Mus minutoides. The sequence continues at coordinate 14,614 of LR751917.1, read as the reverse complement.
AGCGATCAGGATTTGGTGTCCTTCTGTGAAACAGTAAACTCCACTCCGCTATTCCAGAGCTCCTAGACCTCTTAGAGTGTCCCACTATTCTTCTGGTTCCTCTCTCCCCTGCCTCTCTCCTCTTACCTGTACATGCGACACTCCACTGTGTCACTATTAAAGTTGTACTGGTCCTGATGATTCTTCTCAGCTGCAAAATTGGCTACCTTGGAGTGGGAGCCAGCCACGGACGCGCGCATGTTTGCCTCCGGCCGAGGGTTCACATCCAGCCCCGCACGCCAGTCGTTATTGATATTAGCAGCTGCCTCCCGGGCCACACCCTCTGTGGAGCTGACCTTGGCTGCGGCCACATTACGCTGGCAGTGTGAGCCGTGAGGCCGCCAGTGGGTGATTGCCACGGGTAGGCGTTGTATGGCGTCTTTCATTAGGGAGTTTTTACAGAGGGTGCAGGTGCGGTCAGGCCTCAGGAACTTCAGTGTGTTTACTGGGAAGGAGCCGGAGCGGCGGAGGGTAGTCACATCCACACCTTCCCCAGCCATCCATGCGCCTGGCACGAACTTGTGCTTCTGTTTGCATTCTGACCGAGTGGCAGTGTAGCAGGGAGCAGGGACAGGTCGTGGCAGCAGCAGGAAAAGGCCCAGGAGGAACAGGGACGCGGCCATGATGCTGCAGGCACAGTAGTCGTAAACTCTGGAAAGCTGTGGGAACAGGGATGAAGGATGCTGACTTCTCACGACTGGGGAACATCAGGAGAGAGAGTGAACTTCTCTTTAGTTATTGCATGCCAGAGCTGGACTGGCTTCGTTCATTGTACAGAGAAACCCAGAGGGATTTAAACATACAGCTCAGAGTCACATAGCCAAGAGGAACCCTGTGCTGAGATTTTATTATTACAGACCTAGCAGGAATCAAGGTTGAAGGCTGTGACCCTGGACACAGCATCTGTAATAGGTTTTGGCTCTGGAGATGTGTCATTTTCCACCCAGAGTGGGACACTTTTCCTACCTGATTCCCCTTCCCGGTTCTGGGATGAAGGGATATATCCTTCATCCCCCAGAGCCTTATGCACCGTAGGCAAGTGTTCCACCACTGAGCCACACCCTACTCCTTATCTATCTATCTATCTATCTATCTATCTATCTATCTATCTATCTATCTTGAGACAAGGTATCATTGCTCAGGATAGCTTTGAAGTCATTCTGTTGCCTAGCCTTGAACAAGTGGAGGAGCTATAATCTCAATCCTGTGGCACTAGGCATAGCTCCTAGCTGATTCTTACTTTCTTTCCATCTCTAATTCCAGCAGCGACTTCCATCTCTCCCTTACAGATGCTAGGAGACAGTGAGCTCCCTGCATATCCCCGTGGCTGCTCTGAGCCTCCTGTGAGGGCATCAGCCCCAACTCTACAATGGACAAAGGTTGTCCTGTATCTATGCCATTGGCTTTAGTGTGGGGGACCTTTAAGTGCGCCCTTGCAAGCCCTTCTGCTTGCTGCTCAGGTTTTCTGTCTTGACATTCCCTGCCGAATACTTTACACTATGGCAGGACAGGTATATCTACCTGTTGCCTGCTACTGGGCAACAATTCATTAGAAAGCTCTTCCTTGCTTCAAGGAGGGGTCACAGGGTCCTGGTTTTTGAATCTCCTTCTAGCTCCTCTCTCTCTCAGCATTTCTCTACCTGTGGATCGCGGCCATAGGAAAACACACATTTCCGATGGTCCTGGGAACCCCCAACCATAAATTTATTTTCATGACTTCATGACTGTAATTTTGCTATCTTGCAGTTTCTAAGACCATCCATCGGAAATAGGTGTTTTTTTCCCCAGTGGACACAACCCGCAGATGGAGAACTGGCTCCTTCTAAGATCCTCGAAGGTTGTTTTTGTTATTGTTATTGTTTGTTTGTTTGTTTGTTTGTTTTTCTCCTCTGCCTGCAGGGTCTTAAGTGAGGGAGCGGGGTGAGCAGAGGTCTTCCTCATATCTAGCTGCAGCCTTCCATGCTCTACCTAAAGCAGTGACCTGGAGGCAGAATTCAGGTGATGTGTGAGGGTGGGGGTTAAATAAGCCGGGGAGAATCCTATTAAGCTTTCTGGCCAACCTGCTTAAGAGACTAACACATTGGTGACTTTGACCAATGGACATCAGTCCCCTTCTGGCCTTCTTTATATTGTCAGGGAGTTTATTTACAGATCTTGGCTTCTTCCTCCTTTTCCCTCCCATCCCTTTCCTTTCTCTCCTCTCCTGTCCTCTCCCCTCCCCTTCCTTACATCTTTCGAGATGGGGTTTCACCCCGTTCCCCGATGGTAGAGTCATATGTGTGCTCCATACTTGGCTCATTTCCATCCTCTAAGAACTCTAACTGCCAGAACTTCTGGATATAGCCTGGGAGACTGTGGACAGTCGTCATTGACACATGAACCTCTGAGTGGTCACCAACCCGATGAAGGAATGAGGGATGAGCTTGAAGGCCGGCTACTAGCATTTCTGGTTCCTCCTGGCTGTACCTCCCAACTCTCTTTCCCTGGGGTATCCCAACCTCCCTGCTTCCTACCCTTCCTCCTCCTTACCTGAAGTCCCACCGAGATGCCACTGCAGCCCAGGGGGACACCTGCGTTGCCAATGGAGGCTTTTAAAATGCTGCGATCAATCCCCAGGCAGGCCCACCCTGGCCGGCGTCATATCGTTACTACTTCCTGCCCTGCCCCCAGAGTGTGGTCACAGGTTCCCACCAGCACCCACCCTGTTGTCACCTCCTCATCCGGCTTGTGACAGTCTTCAGGAAGTCAGCTGTGAAGGCCAGGGGCTCATCTGCCAAGCAGAGCAGCAGTTGGGGTGCGGGACTCTGGTGTGGACCAGCAGGCCAACTGACTGCTCCCTGCTTCCGAGTTGAGTGTTTGGGAAGGGGATGCACTGTCAGGAAGAGTTGCTGAAGAGTGGCCTGGGCTTGAGTGGCTGGGCAAGGGGTTTCAGCCTCTTCACATCTCAGCTCCTCATCCAAAAGTGTGGCTAATCACAGTATCCCATGAGAGGGGACATGAAGACGTGGTGCAGTGCTTAGGACTAGACACGCTCTTTACTCATTCTCAATACATGTGACTGTTCCCTCCTCCCTGGGGAGTGGGGAGAGATACTCAAAGCCGGTACCCACTTCCTGTCCATACCTACATCCCAGCTGAGCCTCGGGTTTGAGCAAGCTAGTACTGTGGAAAGACAGTTGGCCACTCTGTTCTGCCTGAGGTTACTGTGGGGAGGTTTCCATGGGCAGAGTGACTCATGGATACCTACCGGGGGCTTAAAAAAATAGTGCTGGTTATGAGGTGGGTAAAACCATGGGGAGAGGGGGTAGTTCTCAACACCCCTAAATGCGTACATGATGGGAATAAGTAGCCACAGGCCCCAGGCCACATGGTCACATCTCATCCGGGCTTGTGCTACCTTTCCCAGAACCTGGTCTCCTCTTCTGTGACTGCAGAAACTGCAGCTGCCCTGTGGTCTCACGTTGGCACTCTGCCTGTGTGGTCTGACTGGGATGCCAAAGCTCAGAGACATTCCGTCCTCAGCCATGCTGGAAGAGCAAGGTACAGGGTGTATAAACCTGCAAAAAGCCTTCAAGAAAAGAGTTGAGAATCTAAACAGGCTCCAGTCCCGCTACATCAGAAACACACTTTTAACAGTTTTTAAATTTTTTTTTGTTTAAAGCTCCTTTGTAGTCCTGAATTTGATGTATAAAGTCAGAGGAGGGGCCTGGGGATGTAGCTCAGGGTATCACACTTGCCTAGCATATGAAGGGCCCTGCATTTCATGTTCAGTACTATAAGCAGTTTCCCAATTCTTGTCGAGATCACCACCACCATCACCATTATATCACCACGATCATTATCACATCGACGGCCAGCATCACCATCATCCAACCCATCTTCCTCACTTCACCAGTATCTTCACCATCATCAGATCATTGACATCGACATCCCATAGTACTGGCACCTCTATCACTATTAGATCATAATAACCTGGCATCATCACTATCACCATCTCCATCACCTCTCCCCCTCCCCCTTGCACCATAATCATGAGGAAACCTCTGTCTTCTCAAGATGCTGTCTAGCAGGGGCTGGAGAGATAGCTTGGGGGTTAGGAACACTAACTGACCCTTCAGAGGACCTGACTTCGATTCTCACATGGCAGCTCACACCTGTCTGTATCTCTAGTCTCAGACCTTCTGACACCCTCACACAGATTATACATGCAGGCAAAGCACTAGTCAACATAAAATAAGTTGGGCTGGAGAGACAGCTCAGCGGTTAAGAGCACTGACTGCTCTTCCAGAGGTCCTGAATTCAATCCCCAGCAACCACATGGTGACTCACAACCATCTGTGATGGGATCTGATATCCTCTTTGGTGTGCCTGAAGATAGCAACAGTATACTCTCATAAATAAAATAAATAAATCTTTGAAAATGAAAACATATTCATTTCAAAATAAATAAATTAATTAAATAAATTTGCTTTAAAAAAAGTATTTGACCCCACAGTTTTTGCTATGTTCAGAGGGCTGTCCATCCACCACCATAGCTGACTTTAGAATATTTTTACCACTCTCAAAAAGAAGCCATGTGCTCACTGGTAGCCACATCTCATTTCCCCTTAACACTAACCTGGTTTACGTCTCTGGATTTTCCTATTTTCCTTACCTTCCTGACTGTGTTTCATACAGACTAGGGTTGTCTGGGAAGATGAATTTCAATTAAGAAAATGCCGCCATTGGATTCCTTATAGACAGGTCTGAGTGCTTTCTCTCAGTTCATGATCAGTATGGGAGGGCACAGCCCACTTGTGGGGTTGACACCCATGGACAAGGTGGTCCTGAGTCGTAGTAGGAAATCAGGCTAAACAAGCCACGAGGAGCAAGCCAGTAAGCAGCATTCCTCCATGGTCTCTGCTTCAGCGCCTGCTGCCAGGCTCCTCTCTAGGAACTGTGACTCTGGATATGTAAGCCTTTCCTCCCCAAGACACTTTGGCCATGATCTTTTTATTGGAGCCATATAAACCTAACTAAAACATTTATTTTCAAATAAATGAAATCACACAATATGATTGTTTCTGTCTGCCTTTTTTTGACCAGTAGTTTTAAGGCTCATGAATGTTGTAGCATGTGTCAGCTTTTCTATGGCTGGGTAGTATATGATCATGTGGGCATACCACATTTGTTTATATATGTGTCAGTTGATGGTCATATCATGAACAGTGCTGCTAGGAACATTTCTGTACAAATTTCTTTATGTGAATATATGTCATCATTCCATTTGGTTTACAGCTAGGAGTGGAATTGCAGGGTTATGTGGTAAATTCCATTTGATGGATGGATGGATGGATGGATGGATGGATGGATGGATGGATTGAGACAAGGTCTCACTATGTAGTCCTGGCTGTCCTGGAATTTGCTTTGTAGACCAGGATGGACTTGAACTCACAGAGATCCACCAGCCTCTGCCTCCCAAGCACTGGGACTAAAGCGTGTGCGCCATCACCTCCCAGCTCCATTTTACTCTTGTTGGAACTGTTTTCCCAAGTGGCTGGGATGAAATCAGCAAGAAGTTAATCAGTGCTGCCTGCACAAAGGGACAAGAGGCATCTCAAGTCCATTACACACGGTGCACACAGTGGTCTGACCCTTCTAGGAGGAACAGCCATAATCTTAATTCCTTTGAGGTCCTGCTCCAGCATCAGGCTGGCCTTGCCAGGTCTGTCCCTGGGCGAGGACCTGAACAGAATACTCCTTTTCTTCTTCCATCCTTTTCTTCTTCCATCCGTTTCTCTGAGGAATCCTTGGAAACAGCCCGGCTCCCAACACATGGTTCGCAAATATTTCTATTCTGAGTCATCTTTTCGTCAGCTTCTTTCCTTCCCTGTCTTCTCTTCCTCCCTCCTTTCCCTTTTGCAGTACTAGGAGTTGAAGCCATAGCTTCTCACAACCTGGGCAAGAGCTCTTCCCCAAGCTATGTTCTCAGCCTCTACATTGGTCTTTCTTTCCTTTATACAAATTTGTGAGGCTACAGGTACTATATGCATACAGGCAGGCAAAACATCCATATATATAAACCAGAAAAGAATGCAAGTGTAATTTTTTTAAGATTAAAAAAATGTTTCTAATTCCTTTTTATTTACTTTTCTTTTATATATTACATTCTGACTCTAGTCTCCCCTCCCTCCCCTTCCCTCATTCCCCCATCCCCCTCTACTTCCTCTTCCCTCCCTCCCAAATTCACCCCCTCTTCACTTCCCTTTAAAAAAGAGCAGGTCTTTCAGGGATATCAACCAAATACTGCATAACAAGCTCTAAGCATTCTCACCTCAAGGCTGGGCCAGGCAACCCAGTAGGGGGAAAAGGGTCCCAAAGCAGGCAATAAAATCTGAGTCAGTCCCCGTTCCCACTGTTAGGAGTTTCATAAGACCACTAAGTTACTCGCTGTATGCATATGTCAAGGACCTAAGTCACACCCATACAGGCTCTGTGATCTCTCTGAGCCCACTTGAGTCCCAGTCAGTTGATTCTGGATCCTGTTCTGTGATGTTCTTAATCCTTCTTCCCTTCCTTGGCAAGACTCCCAAGCTCCACCTAATGTTTGGCTGTGGGACTCAGCATCTGAGCCGGGCGGTGGTGGTGCACGCCTTTAATCCCAGCACTCGGGAGGCAGAGGCAGGCAGATTTCTGAGTTCAAGGCCAGCCTGGTCTACAAAGTGAGTTCCAGGACAGCCAGGACCAGGACTATACAGAGAAATCCTGTATTGAAAAACCAAAAAAAAAAAAAAATTATGTGTATGGGTGTTTTGCTTGTATGTGTCTTTGTACCGTCTACAAGCAATGGCTATAGAAGTCAGAAATATGGCATGAGATCCCCTGGAACTGGAGTTACAGGTGTGAACTGCCACCTGTGTGCTGGGAATGGAACACAAGTCCTCTGGGAGATAGACCAGTGATCTTAACCCCTGAGCCATCTCTCCAGCTCCTAAACTGTCTTCAAACTCAGAGCTCAGGCAAGCCTTGTACTTGAGCTCCTCCTGCCTTAGATTCATGAGTAGCTGGGATTACAGGTCTGCATCATCAGGACCATTTGTTTGTTTGTTTCTTGATGATGCCCCTTCCCCATTTTTTCTTTTTCTTTTCTTTTTTCTTTTTTTTTTTTTTTTTTTTTTTTTTTTTTTTTTTTTTTTTTTTTTTTTTTTTTTTTTTTTTTTTTTTTTTTTAGTTTTTCCAGACAGGGTTTCTCTGTATACCCCTGGCTGTCCTGGAACTCACTCTGTAGACCAGGCTGACCTCAAACTCAGAAACCCTCCTGCCTTTGCCTCCTGAGTGCTAGGATTAAAGGCGTGCGCCACCACTGCCTGGCTTAATGATGTCCTTTTAAGATAAAGATGTGTCCGATTTTGACAAAGTACAATTTATTACTTTTCTCTTTTTTCAATTTTTATTAGTTATTTTCTTCATTTACATTTCAAATGCTATCCTGAAAGTTCCCTATACCCCACCCCCGCCCTGCTCCCCTACCCACCCACTCCTACTTCTTGGCCCTGGCATTCCCCTGTACTGGGGCATATAAAGTTTGCAATACCAAGGAGCCTCTCCTCCCAATGATGGCCGACTAGGCCATCTTCTACTACATATGCAGCTAGAGACACGAGCTCTGGGGGTTCTGGTTAGTTCATATTGTTGTTCCTCTTATAGGGTTGCAGACCCCTTCAGCTCCTTCGGTACTTTCTCTAGCTCCTCCATTGGGAACCCTGTGTTCCATCCAATAGCTGACTGTGAGCATCCACTTCTGTGTTTGCCAGGCACTGGCATAGCCTCACACAAGACAGCTATATCAGGGCCCTTTCAGCAAAATCTTGCTGGCGTATGCAATAGTGTCTGCATTAGGTGGCTGATTATGGGATGGATCCCCGGCTGCAGCAGTCACTGGTTGGTCCATCCTTTTGTCTCAGCTCCACACTTGATCTCTGTAACTCCTTCCATGTGTGTTTTGTTCCTAATTCTAAGAAGGGGCAAAGTGTCTACACTTTGGACTTCGTTCTTCTTGAGTTTCATGTGTACCTTGGGTATTCTAAGTTTCTTGGCTAATATCCACTTATCATTGAGTACATGTGGATTCATTTCTGGGTCTTCAATTCTATTCCATTGATCTACCTGTCTGTTGCTGTACCAGTACCATGCAGTTTTTATTACAATTGTTCTGTAGTACAGCTTGAGGTCAGGCATGGTGATTCCACCAGAGGTTCTTTTATTGTTGAGAAGAGTTTTTGCTATCTTAGGTTTTTTATTATTCCAGATGAATTTGCAAATTGCCCTTTTTAATTCGTTGAAGAATTGAGTTGGAATTTTGATGGGATAGCATTGAATCTGTAGATTGCTTTAGGCAAGGTAGCCATTTTTACTATATTGATTCTGCCAATCCATGAGCATGGGAGATCTTTCCGTCTTCTGAGATCTTCTTGGATTTCTTTCTTCAGAGACTTGAAGTTCTTATCATACAGATCTTTCACTTCCTTAGAGTCACACCAAGGTATTTTATATTATTTGTGACTATTGTGAAGGGTGTTGTTTCCCTAATTTCTTTCTCATCCCATTTATCCTTTGTGTAGAGAAAGGCCATTGATTTGTTTGAGTTAATTTTATATCCAACTACTTCACTGAAGCTGTTTATCAGGTTTAGGAGTTCTCTGGTGATCCCAGCACTCGGGAGGCAGAGGCAGGCGGATTTCTGAGTTCGAGGCCAGCCTGGTCTACAAAGTGAGTTCCAGGACAGCCAGAGCTATACAGAGAAACCCTGTCTCGAAAAAACCAAAAAAAAAAAAAAAAAAAAAAAAAAGAGTTCTCTGGTGGAATTTTTAGGGTCTCTTATATATACTATCATATCATCTGCAAATAGTGATATTTTGACTATCTCCTTTCCAATTTGTATCCCCTTGAACTCCTTTTGTTGTCTAATTGCTCTGGCTAGGAGTTCGTTGCTCTGGCTAGGAGTTCGAGGCCAGCCTGGTCTACAAAGTGAGTTCCAGGACAGCCAGGGCTACACAGAGAAACCCTGTCTCGAAAAACCAAAAAAAATAAAAAAATAAAAAAAAAATAATTGCTCTGGCTAGGACTTCGAGTACTATATTGAATAGGTAGGCAGCTTGTCTAGTCCCTGATTTTAATGGGATTGTTTCCAACTTTTCTCCATTTACTTTGATATTGGCTACTGGTTTGCTGTAGATTGCTTTTATTATGTTTAGGTATGGGCCTTGAATTCCTCATCTTTCCAAGACTTTTATCATGACTGGGTGTTGGATTTTGTCAAATGCTTTCTCAGCATCTAAAGAGATAACCATGTGGTTTTTGTCTTTGAGTTTATTTATATAGTGGATTACGTTGATGGATTTCTGTATATTAAACCACCCCTGCATTCCTGGGATGAAGCCTACTTGGTCATGATGGATGATCATTTTGATGTGTTCTTGGATTCAGTTAGCGAGAATTTTATTGAGTATTTTTGCATCGATATTCATAAGGGCAATTGGTCTGAAGTTCTCTTTCTTTGTTGGATCTTTATGTGGTTTAGGTCTCAGAGTAGATGTGGCTTCATAGAATGACTTGGATAGAGTACCTTCAGTTTCTATTTTGTTGAATAGTTTGAGAAGAACTGAAATTAGGTCTTCTTTGAAGGTCTGATAGAACTCTGCACTAAACCCATCTGGTCCTGGGCTTTTTTTTTTTTTGGTTGGGAGACTATTAATGACTGCTTCTATTTCTTTAGGGGATATAGGACTGTTTAGGTCATTAATCTGATCCTGATTTAACTTTGGAACTTGGTATCTGTCTAGAAATTTGTCCATTTCATCCAGGTTTTCCAGTTTTGTTGAATATAGCCTTTTGTAGAAGGATCTGATGGTGTTTTGGATTTCCTCAGGATCTGTTGTTATGTCTCCCTTTCCATTTCTGATTTTGCTAATTAGGATGCTGTCCCTGTGCCCTCTAGTGAGTCTGGCTAAGGGTTTATCTATCTTGTTGATTTTCTCAAAAACCAGCTCCTGGTTTGGTTGATTCTTTGAATAGTTCTTTTTGTTTCCACTTGGTTGATTTCGCCCCTGAGTTTGACTATTTCCTGCCATCTACTCCTCTTGGGTGAATTTGCTTCCTTTTGTTCTAGAGCTTTTAGGTGTGCTGTCAAACTGCTAGTGTATGCTCTCTCCGGTTTTGTTTTTTTTTTTTTTTTTTTTTTTTTGAAGCACTCAGAGCTATGAGTTTTCCTCTTAGGAATGCTTTCATTGTGTCTCATAAGTTTGGGTATGTTGTGGCTTCATTTTCATTAAACTCTAAAAAGTCTTTAATTTCTTTATTTATTTCTTCCTTGACCAAGGTATCATTGAGTAGAGTAGAGTGTTGTTCAGTTTCCACATGAATGTTGGATTTCTGTTATTTATGTTGTTATTGAAGATCAGCCTTAGTCCATGGTGAACTGATAGGATGCATGGGACAATTTCAATATTTTTGTATCTGTTGAGGCCTGTTTTGTGGCCAATTATATGGTCAGTTTTGGAGAAGGTACCATGAGGTGCTGAGAAGAAGGTATATCCTTTTGTTTTAGGATAAAATGTCCTGTAGATATCTATTAAATCCATTTGTTTCATAACTTCTGTTAGTTTCACTGTGTCTCTGTTTAGTTTCTGTTTCCAGGATCTGTCCATTAATGAGAGTGGGGTGTTGAAGTCTCCCACTATTATTGTGTGAGGTGCAATGTGTGCTTTCAGCTTTACTAAAGTTTTTTTTAATGAATGTGGCTGCCCTCGCATTTGGAGCATAGATATTCAGAATTGAGAGTTCCTCTTGGAAGATTTTGCCTTTGATGAGTATGAAGTGCCCTTCCTTGTCTTTTTTGATAACTTTGGATTGAAAGTCAATTTTATTTGATATTAGAATGGCTATTCCAGCTTGTTTCTTCAGACAATTTTCTTGGAAAATTGTTTTCCAGCCTTTCACTCTGAGGTAGTGTCTGTCTTTTTTCCTGAGGTGGGTTTTCTGTAAGCAGCAAAATGTTGGGTCCTGTTTATGTAGCCAGTCTGTTAGTCTATGTCTTTTTATTGGGGAATTGAGTCCATTGATATTAAGAGGTATTAAGGAAAAGTAATTGTTGCTTCCTGTCATTTTTGTTGTTAGAGTTGGGATTCTGTTCTTGTGGCTGTCTTCTTTTAGGTTTGTTGAAGGATTACTTTCTTGCTTTTTCTAGGGCGTAGTTTCCGACCTTGTATTGGTGTCTTTCCATTATTATCCTTTGAAGGGCTGGATTCGTGGAAAGATATTGTGTGAATTTGATTTTGTCATGGAATACTTTGGTTTCTCCATCTATGATAATTGACAGTTTTTCTGGGTATAGTAACCTAGGCTGGCATTTGTATTCTCTTAGTGTCTGTATAACATCTGTCCAGGAGAAGTCTGGAGTAATTCTAATAGGCCTGCCTTTATATGTTACTTGACCTTTTTCCGTTACTGCTTTTAATATTCTGTCTTTATTTAGTGCATTTGTTGTTCTGATTATTATGTGTCAGGAGGAATTTCTTTTCTGGTCCAGTCTATTTGGAGTTCTGTAGGCTTCTTTTATGTTCATGGGCATCTCTTTCTTTAGGTATGGGAAGTTTTCTTTTATAATTTTGTTGAAGATATTTGCTGGGCCTTTAAGTTGAAAATCTTCATTCTCATCTACTTCTATTATCCATAGGTTTGGTCTTCTCATTGTGTCCTAGATTTACTGGATGTTTTGAGTTAGGATCTTTTTGCATTTTGCATTTTCTTTGATTGTTGTGTCCATGATCCCTATGGAATCTTCAGTACCTGAGATTCTCTCTTCCATCTCTTGTATTCTGTTGCTGATGATCGTATCTATGGTTCCTGATTTCTTTCCTACGGTTTCTATCTCCAGAATTATCTCCTTTTGGGTTTTCTTTATTGCTTCTACTTCCATTTTTAGATCCTGGATTGTTTTGTTCAATTCTATCACCTGTTTGATACTGTTTTCCTGTAACTCTCTAAGGGATTTTTGTGTTTCCTCTTTAAATGCTTCTAGTTGTTTACCTGTGTTTTCCTGTGTTTCCTTCCTTTTTTATTTTTTTGACTGCTTAATATTTTTAATTTTACGATTGTAAATTATACAATTTCTACTATTTAGTATTTTGTATAAAACCATTTTACAATACACAAGATTTTTCAAATGCAACAAAAACTATCAGAAACTTGTAAAATATACAATTTAATAAAATATCAAGACAATGACTGATCAAATGCTGACTCATCAGTAACATTTTAAAACTTCACTTCATCTGCACATGAGTATACAATAAAGTCTTCAAACAATGGATGTAAAACTGCAGTACTGTAATCTGACAGATGTGTCTATCCACAGTGAGTTCTACTGGATTATCCAGGACGTAATTTCTTACACAGTATAGGCAATCTTTTAAACGTATCTGTAGTATTTCCACTCAGTGACATGGGGAACACTCAGATTTATGAAGAAATGCAAGAGCAGTGGCTATTCTTAAGAGTTCACTTCAGTGGAAGAGAAATCTTAAAATAGGTGGTATTATCTGTTTTATTTTTTTATATTGATTGATTGATTGATTGAGACAGGGATTCTCTGTGTAGCTCTAACTATACTGGAATTCACTTTGAAGACCAGGTAGGTCTTGAACTCACAAGCCATCTGCCTGCTACAATTGCCCAGCTTAAAAAAAAATAGGTTTTAAGGTTTCTGACCAACCACTTTCCAAAAAGTTCCCAAAAAAGAACTTTAAAAAAAATATTTGAGGAAAAACAGCTGATGTTTCTAGAACACATACTCACTTGTCACAGACAGCTAGTCAAGCTAACACAGGCCTGAGGAATTCCAGACATAAACTACCCAGAAAGCTGGAAAGGTCAACCAGACCTGATTATACTCAAAGAGCCTCATGAGAACACTTGGGAAGCCTCTATGACCTGTCAGGGCCCAAGCCAAGAGGTAGAAGTCACCCCTGACAGGGGGGCAGTAGGGCAGGGCAGAACAATGGATAGGGCTAGGTTTTGGGGGTCAATTAAAGCTGGGGAGTTAATGCAGAAGAGGCAGCATGTGGCCATGTTAGTTTCGACAAATCCTGGCTACCCTTGACAGTGGCACTACTCAGGGTCTGTCCTTCTTGCCTCAAGGCAAGAGTTATAGCTGGGCCTCAGAATGGTATTAATCTGTCTGTATGTCCTCAGCTCAGCTTTGCAGACATTCTTCTCTTGGACTCTGGATGGTATGAGTTCCCCAAAAGCATCAAGGGCAACTATAAATATACTTTTCTAATTTTAATTCTGCTGGAAGAGGATTCTTAAAGTCTTCCATCATCATCATGAGAAGTGACTTTAGATCCATGTCTTGCTTTTCTGGTGTGATGGTGTATCCAGGACTTGCCATGGTGGGAGAGTTTGGTTCTGATGATGCCAAGTAACCTTGGTTTCTGTTGCTTCTGTTCTTATGCTTGTCTCCTGCCATCTGATTATCTCAAGTGCTTGCTGTCCTCAATATATCTGATTTGAGCCTGTCCTTATAATCCCAGTTGATTCTGGACTCCTCAGAGTCCAGCTTTCCCTGTGATGCTTTGATTGTGGGCTCCTGTGAACCTGATATTCTGGGTGTGTCTGAGTTCTTGGCAGTCAAGTACCACTGAGACCCTGAAATACTGATGTGACCCAGCTCCGTTTATCCTGGGATACTCTTGTCCTAAGATCCTGGGCTTGTTACAGTGCCTGGGAGTGGTGTCTCCTTTGAGGAGCGTGAGGCTGTCTGGTCAGTGGTCCCAAGAACACATGGAGAGTCCTCTAGGGACCTTGGGGGTGTCCGCCGACTCTGCGCCCAAGGTGATCCGGTGCTGGCGCCGACCGGAAGGGACTTGTGCCCCTGGTCTGGTCGATTTTCTGCTTCCCTAATGTTGTCTCAGGTCCCGCGCGATTGGATTGGAACAGAAGTTGTGTTCCACTCATCAGTGGACCCAAGATTGCGTGGAGAGTCCTCTAGGGACCGTGGGGGTGCCTGCTGACTCCACGCCCAAGGTGAATTTATTACTTTTCTTCTGTTGCTAATAGTTCTGATGTTCTGGCTCTCAAGGACCCAAGGTCATGAAAAGCCTTCTGACCACTTTACAGTTCAGCTCTTACACAAGAGCTCTGGTCTCTTGGAGGTAATTTGTGTGTTAGAAAGATGCTCGTCTCTGTGCCTTTATACACGGTTGACCGTGTGTGTGTGTGTGTGTGTGTGTGTGTGTGTGTGTGTGTGTGTGTGTGTGCGAGAGAGAGAGAGAGAGAGAGAGAGAGAGAGAGAGAGAGAGTGAGAGAGAATTACTCTTGATTAAACAAAGAGAAAACCAAGGAGCTAGAGAAATTACCCAAGGAGTTGAAGGGGTCTATAACCCTTAAGGTGGAACAACAATATGAACTAAACAGTACCCCCAGAGCTTGTATCTCTAGATGCATATGTAGCAGAAGATGGCCTAGTCTGCCATCACTGGGAAGAGAGGCCCCTTGGTCTTACAAACTTTATATGCCCCAGTACAGGGGAACGCCA
>LR754796.1:5732-28747 GCA_902729485.2 Mus minutoides | reverse complement strand
GGCACCCAGGCTAGGCATGAGCATTTCTTTATAAGGAGTGGTAACTGAAAAGAGAAAGATGACTTATTTAACTCTGTAATTTGTTGCACGCAATGACTTGACCTGAGACAGTGGGAGAGGCTATTATTGGCAGAGACCATAAGTCCTCAAAGAACACACACACACACACACACACACACACACACACACACACACACACCTGAACACTTTGGTTAATAATTTATGTTCTCTTTTTTTACACCTTCATTCTTTTATGCATCCCAAAGTCTCCATTGTCCTCTCTGACCTTTCCTCATGCTGCTGCTGACTAGAATGTTGGAACATTCCAGAATGTCACTGCTTACAGGCTTTTAAATTGAAATGAGGGTTGCATGTCATGACATCACTATCATCTGATAAGTGCCTCAATTGCTTGAATAACATAGAACATAAGAGTTAGTGGTTGACTGTCCTTACTTTTATAATCTTATAAATGCAAATAATTCACCAGTTGTGTCTGGCTCCTCTGGATAACATCTGTCTCTTTCATACAATTGCCATTTTTAACTTTCCATGCTTTAGTGTCCCAAGCTATCACTTCAGAGCAGTATAAATTACTTTTTTTTTTAGATTTATTCATCTTGAGGTCACCATATAACACCGGCTCCCTACAACTGAGATGCAAGTTTCAGTGTTATATTTTGGTAGCCTTCCCAGTGATTTAAAGAGGCTTGCTGGCTTGGATTTCCTTGAACAGTAAAGGTTTACTGTTCAAAGTGTATGCCTTCAAACAGGTAGGACAAGGTAGCCACTCAAACTCTTGCCCTGTCACAAATTCTGTACAACTCAATATACTTCTATAGAGTTAGGACAGCCATGTACTACCCTTATTCCAGTTGTGTGGTGTTTTATCTACAGGCTCATTATAGTAAATTTTATTAAAATTTAAATATAATGACAGGCAAAGTATGTAATTTACATCAGTGATGTGGACTTCATGTAGGTATTGATATGTTTATAAAAAGATAAAGAGATAGGGAAGATATGTTCTATGGGGGTGTGGTTAGGTAAGGAGGAGAAGGGGTGCCTCCCTGGGCCCATGCTAAGGCATCCCTTCCCCCTGAGGGACCAGCGACACTACCATATAGTATAGAAGAGAGTTTATTCAGGGCATGGGAGGGGATTTAAGAGGGTAGTAGAGGGAGAGAGAGAGAGAGAGAGAGAGAGAGAGAGAGAGAGAGAGAGAGAGAGAGCCATCATGGTAATGAGCACATGGAGAGAGGAGTAGGGAAAGGAATGAGGAAGGAGAACAGGAGCAGGAGAGAAGCAAGAGATCAAGAGAGCAAGGGAGGGAGGAGGGGGCAAACAGCCCCTTTTATAGTGAGTCAGGCCTACATGGCTGCTGCCAGGTAACTGTAGGGTGGAGTTTAGATAGAATGCTAACAGCTATCATATAGAGACAGATAGGGATCCAGACTATTATGCTACTAACCTTATCCTGCTGCCAGAGCCTACACTAAACAAACCACAACAACCCCTCCCTAAAACCATCATTAGATTCATGTGCATGTTGAAGTTTTAAAAGATTTAAGTTTTAAAAGATCCAACAGAATACACTTAGCAATTAGCAATATGTCACTTTCATCATTGTTACTTGAGCATCACAAAGAATACACAGGGGAACGCAACGTTAGCTCATCTTTAGCTTCTTCTAAAGCGTCGGGAAAGCACACATCAGAGGAACAGCCTGCCTTCTCAGTAAGAGAGAGTTAACAGAAATTTACTATTGGATTTGGGTTTGTGATGTGTGATTTAGAAAGCTGATCTAGAACCCACCTCAAACCTCCAAAGTAAGGGGAATCATCCAAAATCAAGTATGCCAGTCCTAAAATGTCCAAAGCCAGTCTTTACTTTCCCAACTCCTTTTGAGGAGAAGAGATTTGGACTCATGCTCCGTAGTGCTCTGTAGTGAGTGTATCAGGGAGCTGAGTGTTGGAATGACAGAGATGGTGGTTCAAGATGTCACAGCATGTGACTAAGAGGTAGTCACATCACACTGATCACTGCTGTCTGTGATCTGGATTGTCCCATGCACAACCCTAATTGCCCTTGGGGGTTTTAGGTGAGGTGGTGCAGAATCAACTGCAAACCGACTCTGGGAGCAGATGAGAAATACTGCAGCAAGCTTGTCTGAATGCTGCTGCAAGCTCCTTTAATACCCTCCACAGTGTCCCATTGGTGCTAAGAAAGCATCGCTTCTAAATAGCAGTTTCCGATTGGCTGGCACTGCCTGGGTTAGCAATTCTTGCTCTCTCAGGCAGTCTCAATTAGGTCCTCCTGCAGGAGATACCTTTGCAACTGCGTGCCCCCTGGCATTTTTGCAGAAGCAGCAGTGCTGTTCCTCCAACAGGTGACTATTATTAAGCATGATAACATATTTTTTTCAAGGTTTTGGAAAATCAAATACACAATTAAATCATCTAAGAGAGCCAGCGTTGACTTCTTGGGTCAAGGGAGAGTGGGTGTGGTCCTGACAAGCAACTTGCTCTCCTACGCAGCCTGGCTGCGTTCTCTTTTCTCCCAGTAGCAGAACAGATAGACAGGCGGGGTAAAATGGGGATGATAATGTTCAGAGTAAGAAGTCGCTGGATAATAAAGAGCGCTTCCTCCCGGCCAGGCACTGCCTCACCCTCTCTGTCACCCCCACTTTAGTTCCAGTAAAACACAATGCTGTTCTCCTGGTGTGTAATCTGCCATGTTTGTGCACTATTCCTGAATCAGCTCTCAGACTACGTGACAGGAAGTCAAGCATATATTTCTTTTTAATTACCCTCAGCAAAAACACATTTTTTTGTTAAAAACAAACAACAAAAAAAAACTATTGCTAAAATTTAGTGCCAATATTCTAAGACCAAGCAATATGGCTAGAAACTTATTAGTGATTGCTCTTTGGTGTTACTACTTCCTTTGGTAAGTTCTTATCAGTCATTTAGAAGCTGTTCCCCTGGTGATGTACAACTGTTGTCTGAACTTGTCAGTTGCGTTCTGATGGTTCAGTATTGAACAGATTTCATTTTCTTTGCCTCTAGGTGGGGACAGTGTCCTAGAAACTCTGAGCAGGATGGTTAGCTAGTTAGGATACCTGGGCTGGGCTCTAGGACCTGGTGGGGAGGTACAGCCATGGGGAAAATATTCTATTCTTTCCTGTTCTGCTGCTCAGCAGAGGACTGCTCCAAATGTCTGCCTCCTTCTGGTTTCTCTCCTTCATTTTAGTTACCTCCTCACTAGAATAATGTAGGATGGCAGACAAGCCTTCATTTCAAATGTCCCTTGATCTTTTCAGCTGTGTTTCGTTTTACAGTTTCTGCTGTGGACCAATTTGCTCTACTTTGAATTTTTTTTTTGAGATCTATTTTTACTAAAATCTATGGAACATCTGACAATATTCAGTATCCCATTCTTTTTCCTTCCCCCCTCTCTTTAAACTAAAACTCTCTTGTTCAAGTCTGAGTGCCTCCAAATCACAGGATCGCAGACTGGTAGCGAATTTTAACTGATTGTTATGTATGAATAGTTCTTTTAGTTTTGAAAATAAGGCTCTCTGCAAATGGATTTCGGGTGTGGCTGGAAAGTAGGAAATAGGGTTTAAGATGTGATGTTTGAGAGCCTGGCGTCTGTGGTTACCAACCACATGGGTTTCAGGATTCATTTTATACTCAAGCTCTGCACCTGCCAAATGGGATCAAAGCAGACTATCAGCCTTACAGTCTAGCTGGGATGAAAGACAAAGAAGATCCGCCCCACGCCTCTAAGGCAGTGATTAGTGAGAGTGCCCGTCTAAGCATTCGTAAACACACATGTTTAATGCAGTTAGTCCTAGACACTGTGGTAGAAATCACTAAACAAAACGAGGGTGTATGTTTGCAAAATGATGTAATAGTGCTCATGAAGAAAGCAGGGGAGGGAAGAGGCATGTCAGCATTCCTCAGATAAACAGCCGTGTGTGTGTGTGTGTGTGTGTGTGTGTGTGTGTGTGTGTGTGTGTGTGTATGTGTGTACACGTGATTAGAGTGCTCACAGGTCTTGGAGTTTTATGTGGTCGTAAGCTCCCTGATGTGGACATTAGAAATGGCACTCAGGTCCTCCACAAAGGTGCTCTTGCCTGTGGAGGTATCTTCTCCTCTCGTGCTCTTGCTACAGCCTCCCCTCTCCCCGTCCTCAGCTGTCTTCCCCAGTGTTCCACATTCCACGTTCATGACACATGTTCTATTCCTCTGCCTAGTCCCATCCTTAAAACCTGTTGTGTCCTTTCTCGAGCTCATTATAGTTTTGTGGCTTGATCCCTAATACATGCAACTTCAAATACAGGATTTTCACATGTGAGAGAGCATGTGATATCTGTCTTTCCGAGCCTGAATGATCTTACTCGATATATCCATTTTTTTCCTGCAAATTATATGACTTCAGTTTTCATGTTGGCTGAACAAAGTCCCACTGTATGCATGGTATTTTCGTTGTCCATACATTGTTGATGAACTTCTAGTTTATTCCATTATTCACCACAACCAATTGATCTTCTGAGACTTGGGTTAGACTGGATTCTGTGAAGCTTTCCCTCCTGGGAAGAGTTCCCACTTGCTTTGTGTTTGTTCCAAACAGAAAACATTGCTTGACTATTCCTATCTGAAGGGTCTCACACACATAGTCAAGGATTCCAAATTCCTCATCAACCAAAATAACCTGATGTGTGAAATAAAAATGCATTTTATGATATTTCTCTAAATCTCACCAGAATACCTGAACGATTCTCCATGACGACGCCTTGTTAAATACAGGCATCACAACTTTGTTTATTATTATTATTATTTTTCTTTATCAAGCCCTCTTCTTATGTGAAAGCCGGTAACTGGAGTGAGACCCAGAAGCCTGAATCATGTCTTCTAATTTAATATTTCCAGGGAAAGTGCTACCTCTTCATTTATATGGGGCTCACAAATCCATATTTCTTTCCTCTCCTTTCTCTTAACTGTGACAAGAACGGCTCTTTTCGAACTCAGGCAGGAGCGAGCCAAGCCTCCTAAAGGAAATTATGGTGAGACTGGGAGGAGAAGTTTGACAGTTATCAGCACGCAATGTGACAAGAGCATCCATCATGTCTGCATTTAGGCTCGGGGTCTAGGGAGAAAGGAAAAGCAATAAAGCAAACAGAAGCATAGAGGTTTGCTGGGTGAGTCAGTGAATACCGTTCCTGTTAACCTCATGCTTAAACTGTGGGCTCTAGGTCGTGCCCTCCCAAACCCGGGGCCATCATGAGATACTTTCCTGTACCTGAGAGACATGCAAAGTTCCCGTCAGCTCCTCCATTGGTCTTGTTTTCATTTCGTTACTGTTATGTTTGCTTATTAAGCGCTCTTTATGAACTGCCTTACCTGGTAGGGAATTATTTTCAAGAATATAAAAGCTAAATATTGTTTTATTGAGTTCTTTAAAAAAATACACAATGTAATTGTGCACTTTGATAGTATTAATTAAGTTTATATTGGGATTTAACAGATCTCTAGAGTTTTGTATTTTACAAAGTGGAGGTTCAGTACTTATTGAAGAAGTTCCCACCTGCTTCTAATAACCACCATTCTGCTTCATAACTTTAGATTCTTTATTAGATTTATTAGATTTTTAAATTTCTAATTAGAAACATATAATGCTTGCCTATTCATAGCTAGATCCCTTTACTCAAAGTTTATCTGTGCAGTTGTAAGTTGGAGGTTTCTTTCCCTTTTGAGGTTCAGTAGTCGTGCATTATAAGTATGTACTATAATTTCTCTATCCATTTAACCTCCATTGGGCCTGTGGGCTGCTTTCATCTCTTGGTGATTGTAAATAAAGCTGCAGCAAACTTCTTTTTTGTACAATTGATTATGAGCACAGTATGTATGTTGCAATACAGAGGAGTTTTTAGCCTATGGTATATTGGGGATATATCTGATATTTGCATTGACCCATTATAGTAAAGACAACAGCATCATTCAATGAGGTTAGGAGTGGGCACTCTAGTTTTGACAAAGTTTCCTATCTGGGAACATAATTTCATTCCAAGTGATCACTATGTTTCCCATTAGATACTATTATTTGTTCATTCATTCATTCATTCATTCATTCATTCATTCATTCATGTGTGGTTTATCAATGTGTATGCACACATATGTGAATTCATGTAGAGGGCAGTGATCAATACAAGGCTCTACAATATCATTTTCTACTTTGTTCTTTGAGTCAACATTTCCCACTGAACCAAGAAATCATCAATGAAACAGGATTCAGGAATTTTCTCTCAATGATCAGGTTACAGATGTGCAGTCTTTTAAATGAGTGCTTGAGATCCAAATCCTTGTGCCTACAAAGCAGACACTTTATCTGTCCACTGAGCTGTCTCCCTAGCCTACCATCAGAAACATATTAATAGCATTTTCAGAAATGCAAATCTGCTCACAGAATAAACTCACTATTTAGAAAGGAAGTTTTCTATTACTTATACTTTTAAAAATTTCTTCTCTCTTTTCTTCATTTTTTGGGGGGATGGGAGAGGTACATTTAGCCATTTGACTTGAATTTTTATCTCCAGCTTGATAGTTTTTTAGCAGTGTGATTATGAGCTACTTCTTAGCCTCCTGGAGCCCCAGTCTCTCTCTCTCTCTCTCTCTCTCTCTCTCTCTCTCTCTCTCTCTCTCTCTCTCTCTCTCTCTCTCTCTCTCTCTCTCTCTCCCTCTCTCTCTCCCTCTCTCTCACTCTCTCTCTCTCAACCTCACCCCCCCTCTCTCTCTCACACACACACACACACACACACACACACACACACACACACACACACATTCACACAGTGAGGGAAATAACTTATCTTAGTTGCACATGCTAAATAAAATAAAAATTAAACGGGATAATATATGTTACAACATTCATATTTAGAAAATTGGCAAACATATTTCCATTCTGAATCTCATCTCTTAATCTTCTTTTGTCCTCACCTGGAATTCCAATGGTTCCCAATTCCCTGACTGTGAGTTTGCTCATATGATCCCTCACTTATGTGAAACTTCCATCTGTTTTCTACCCATTCAAACCTTACACATTCCCCAAGGCCCAGAACAGGTGCTAATTACTACACAGAATTTTCTGGATAAGTCTTCAAGGTGCCAGGCGCCTTGGCAAAGAATGATTATGCTAACTCCCATGTAAGTAAACATATTTAGCATCAAAGCTCTAATCTCTCCATTTCTGTGTCACACAAGAAAGTTAATAAAATAAAGCTTAACGTTTATTTAGTTAATTAAATGGGACTTCTTGAAAAAAGATTTCACATCTAACCTGGGACTGAAGAATCACTTGAATGAGCCAAATGTATTTAGCTGTAGAGCAGTATTTTTCAACAAGCAAGTTGCAGCCTCTTTGAGAATCAAAGAACTTCCACAGGGGTCACAACACAGATATCCTGTAGATCTGATACTTACATTTTTTGATTCATACCAGTAGCAAAATTACAGTTATGAAGTAACAACAGAATAACTTAATGAGTGGGGGTCACCACAACATACAGAACAATATTAAAGGTTCACAGGTTTAAGAAGGTTGAGAACTACTGCTCTAGACCTTCCCGACCTTGTAGGGTCTTGTGCGCTTGTATCCAAACCTAATCTAGCCAAGTTCCCTTGACACCAACTGGTCATTATCTACATATGTCACACCTAAAATATAGAATATTCCTCACTGAAATTTACTGCTGGAAAGCA
This sequence comes from Mus minutoides, assembly GCA_902729485.2. NCBI lineage: Eukaryota > Metazoa > Chordata > Mammalia > Rodentia > Muridae > Mus > Mus minutoides. The sequence goes on along the minus strand of LR754796.1, from coordinate 20,984 downwards.
GGGTCAGGGTCCAATTATTATTTGCTGTTATTGTGTCACAATATGGAGGGAACCACAGCAGCTATTTGGCTATCTTCTCCTGAGAAGCACAATGTTAGCTCTGGTTTCTTTTTATCAGGGTGAGGAGATGACTACTAGACCTTGGTCATTTTGTTGTGTGTCAGAATGCATGAATGCATTTCCTTGGTGATACTGAACTTTTCTGTTTTTTTGTTTTGTTTTGTTTTGTTTGTAGTCATTTGAGTTTACTCTTTTGTGAATTCTCTTAGTCATCATTTTAATTAGTTTATTTTTATATCTAGTTTTTATGAATTCTTTATATATTTTAGATATTAACCTTCTATTGGATATAGTTAAGACTTTTTTTCCCATTCTATAGCCTGTCATTTTCTCTGAAAAATGCTAGTCTTCATCAATCATACAAAAGTTCTTCAGTTTCATGTGGTGCAGTCTATTAATTATTTTTAGTGCCTTTGTATTTGGTGCTCTGTTCAGAAAGTATTTTACTGTGCCCAAAAGTTTAAGGCTATTGTCCACTTTGTCTTTTATTAGATTCAGTGTATTTGGCCTTATATGCTTGAGGTATTTGATCCATTTGAAGTTGAATTTTGTGTAGGCTGTTAAATATGAATCTATTTGGATTCTTCTACATGCAGCCATCCAGTTTGACAGAATCATTTGTAGAAGGTAGTAACTTTTTCTTTTTTCAATGTGTGTCTCTGCTCTTTTTTTTTTTAATGAAAGAATCGGGTGCACATAGATGTGTGGACTAAGTCATGAGGCTTCCGTTCTATTCCACTGATCAGCATTCCTGTTTCATGCCAATACACGACAGAACAGTTCATCTCAGAATGACAGCAAGTCTATTTGCTTTCCTTGAGCACAGAGTCTAGAATGCCCTTGCTGTATTCATTGGTTGTAGTTCAGTATCACTTTTCCAGATACCTGCTAAGCAGGCATTTAACCACTAGATTCTGCATCTCCAGTTATGTAGAGAAGAGAGATATAGGAGTGAGAAGTAAAGAATACCCAGTGGATCACCAATAAACAAGGTTACTCTTGCCTCTCACCTTAATCCCAATACCCAGAGCCATGACACCACATAAAAGGTCCTGATTCAGTCTGTCTACTGTACACATTTCAACACAGTGTGCTGCCTCTGAGATTTATTCCATTGTCTTTTGTAACAAGCTACGCCTAAATGTTTCATTATACATATGCTTCTACATCTTAGTTACTTTTCTATTGCTGTGATAGAATACCATTGTAAAAGAAAGACCTATATGACTTAGGTTTTTAGAGGGTTAGAGTACCCATTATAAAGCAAAGGAAAAACTGATCACTTATATCTGTATCCACAACCAGAAGGCAGAGAGAGAGATAGAGAGAGAGAGAGATGAGAGGGGTCAAAGAGAGGAGACTCTGTGTGTGTGTGTGTGTGTGTGTGTGTGTGTGTGAGAGAGAGAGAGAGAGAGAGAGAGAGAGAGAGAGAGAGAGAGAGAGAGAATGGAGCAACCTGGATGTCAAAGGTATATTTGGAACCCCAAAATCTAGCTAGTGATACTTTCTCCAATAGGGTCACGCCTCTTAATAATACTTTCCAAGCAGTTCCACTACCTAAAAACTAAGTTTTCAAATATTTGAACCCAGGGTGCCATTTTCATTCAAACCTCCATATGCTTGCTGCAGTTTCCAGCTATCTTATTGGCTGTGCTTGGGCTTGCCTCGTCTTTCCAAGAATCAAGGGGCTGGGATCATGGGATGCTAATTCATGGGATAATCAAAAGGGGACATGGAGTAATGTCTGAACTGATGATTAACTTCAAGACTGTTCTTTTGATCTCAGGAGATGAGGTATCAAGGGTGCTTTTGTAATAGCAAGAGAAAGCTGTCTTGAGCAGGACATCGGTCATCAGCTTGTAACCCATGAATTCACTTCCAGTTGTTTGTTTTGCTGCTCCTAGACATGCCTTCTCTAAGTACCTCTTCTCCAAGGTGAAGAGGGGTCCTTGGCACCATTCAGGAGTTATTTTCTAACTGACAATCATTGTCTCCCAAGGTTTTAACTAGGTCCCTCCCATATATTCTTTCCTTTATGATGCCTAATAAAAAGAGAGATTAATTTTTGGAGGCTCATTTTAATGTGGTCATTTGCTTTTCTGTTACTGTTTTCAGGATGGTTAGAAAACATTTGATTATGCTATGCCTAATATTTTTGAGTGTATCATGTTTTACAGATTATTATTCAATATATTATATTATTTTCTTTGTTTTTCTACACAAAGATGTTACATCATCTGGGATAAGACACAACTATGGCTTATAAATGTATCTCCATTGTCATATTTTAGATTGGACATTTATAAATATGAGTATGTTCTAGTTTTTGTGTGCATAATGGTATGAAATGAAAGCACATGGCAGCTTTGGAAAGAGGTAATGTCTCCTTGTGTTTATAAAAAAATGTGGAGACTGATGCGATTTAACCATTATTTGGCCTCCAATATCAGGCACTTGTCTTTTTCTTTTCTTCTTCTTCTTCTTTTTTTTTTTTTTTTTTTTTTTTGGTTTTTCGAGACAGGGTTTCTCTGAGTAGTCCTGGCTGTTCTGGAACTCACTCTGTAGACCAGGTTGGCCTCGAACTTAGAAATCTGCCTGCCTCTGCCTCCCAAGTGCTGGGATTACAGGCGTGCGCCACCACGCCCGGCTTCACTTGTCTTTTTCTAAAAGCTAGATAGTCATGGTGCGCCAATATTTTGTACAAGACATGAACATTTGGAGTTATTTACCACTATTATGTATTGAAATATTGCCTTAATTCTTTACTATTTTGTTAAAATGTTATTCCTAAATGGTGAAATTTGACAGAGCCTTCTATATTTTTATAGCAAATTCATCTGCCCTATTGACAAGGAGCAACCTGTGACACATATTATTTCATTAACTGCATCATTACCCATTGGTTAAACAGACTGGTGCTAGTGGGAAAATGTGTATATAAATCAACTTGCTACTCTGTACTTAGAGGTGCACTTTTCAATACTGTGAACCAGCTTCTCCCTGGAGGCTCCTTGTCCCATTAATTTACATCATAAATTTCTGTTTCCACTCCATAGCATTTTAAGGTTCTATTGTGAATACCCAGATTTCTTTACTTGTGGAAATGTAGGAAAGGTTAAGAGATAGTGACTGAAGATTGGAGGAATGACCATTTAATGCCTGGCCCAACTAAAGACATATCCCATGTGAGAGAGCCAACACATGGCAATAATTATGATACTCTGCTATGCTTGCAAACAGGAGACTAGCATAATTGTCTTCTGAGAGACTTGATCCAGCCATTGATGAAAACAAATGCCCACAGCCAAACATCATGTGGAGCTCCAGAAATCCTGTGGAAGAGTGGAGGATAGGAGTGAGCAAGCCTGAGGGGTCAAGGACACTACAAGAAGACCTACAGAGGTAACTAACCTGGGTCCATATTGGCTCACAGAGACTGAAACACTAACCAAAAAGCACGTAGGGGCTGTACTTAGGTCTGCTACATATATGTAGCAAAAGTTGAACTTGGTCTGTATGTGGGTTCCCCTAACAACTGGAACAGGGGCTGTCTCTGATTCTGTTGCCTGTCATTGGATCCCCTTCCCCTAACTGGACTGCCAGGTGGGGTTTCAGTGGGATAGAATGTGCTTGGGTCTCCTGGGACTAGGTGTCCCAGAGCAAGCTGATACCCAAAGGGGAGGGGGCTTTCCTTTCTCTGAGAAAAAGTGGAGGGGTTAATGGTTAATGGTTAATGGTTAATGGTTAATGGTTAATGGTTAATGGAAGGAGGGATTTGTCAGAGTGAGACAGGAAGGAGAAGAGGGGAGTGGGCCGATATGGGGATGCAAAGTGAATAAATTAATTAATGAATAAAATAAAATTTAAAAAGGAATAGAAAGAAAGAGGGAGTGGGGAAGGGAGGGGTGGAGGGAGGAAAAAAGGAGGAATGGAGGGAAGAGAAAGAGAGAGAGAGAGAGAGAGAGAGAGGCCCATGACAAAGATGCAGGGAGAACTGATTGGTTCATAGATAAAAAGTTTTCTATGTGCTTATAGCCATTGATTGATTATAAGCTGAGGTTACAAGAGCACCTCTTTATATGTATTTTGCTGCCACTGGCATACTGCCTTTCATTTTTTTTCTTATGATCTTGCAAACTCCTCTCCCTCATCCCCATCCAATTAATTTTGTCATTACATTGGAGATCCGCTTGCATGAAATTTATTTTTTCAATGACTTAGTAGATTAATTTGGAAGAGGGGAGTATATTAAGTTTCCTGTTGAGTAGGTAGAAAATGAGGTCAGCGATTGGAGTCTAGAGAACTTGATTTTGTACCCTGTGAACTAAGATTGGCTTTATCATCCATGACCATGGTCCCAGTCTTATTCACTTCTCTGAATGAGGGTGCATCCCATCACTTTCCTGGTTCTGGAGCATTGACTGTGCCAAACTGTCAGAGTGTCTTGAAGGTCTGAATTCCTTCTCCATTGCAATGGCCTTTCTTTCCTTAGGCAGTCAGTTACTTAATTTATAGAGTTAGCAGTGACTTTTCAATTTTCAGAAGCTAATTGAATGTAGTTTCACGAGAGGTAGAACCTGGATGCTCTCGGGGAATCTCTAATTCTGCTGATGCTTTTCGATCAACACCAGGCACAGTCTTAGACCATTTTCCACAGAGGCAACAAAGCAAAGGAAATTTGGTGAAAGATTACACATTCCCTTAAAATTTATGTTTTTGGTCAATGCTAAAGCATGTCTGGATGTTCACTATGTGTGTCAAGGTCGGTTCAAGGAGTTAAGAATGATTTCAAGGTCTTTAGGTAAGGAAGTTCTTTGTAGCTGAGAGAAAGATCTTCTGCTGATTAGGTGCCAAGTCTCCCAGGAAAGGGAATGTATCTGTTAATATGTTTCAAAACAGACTGCACCCTGGTTTATGCTACTGTGTAGAACAATGGCTTTCAAGCCCAAGATGACTCCATTTTCAAAGCATTTGGCTGTATTTAGAGTACAAATCCTGAGGCAGCCTGGCTATTTTGTTTGTGCTGAGACAACCATTACTGGTTCAGTACACTCCCTGATGCTGATTGATGAGTAACTTCCTCATGCAAGCATATATCAAAAAGTATTTCTTATGAACTGATTCAAGTAGATCAGTTGTAAATGAGCACTTAATTATAACAAACTAAATCAGAAAAACTAGTCCTGTGAACTTAAAAATCTTGGATGAATCCAAGGACAGACACCTAACCATCTCTATTTTCTGTTTGGTCTCCAGTGAAAATTCAAAAGGAAGAAATATTTGGTTCCATATTCCATCCACAAACTAGGGATATGTTAGCAAGATTCACACACAAAAAAGAAGAATATATGGGCTGTGACTGCTGATGTAGAGCAGAAAAAGCAAAATGTAGTGATCTTTCCAGGAACTTTCATCTGGATGAAAAGCATAGGCCAAAATATTAGTATATATGATTAGAATTTCTTGTCAGTAAGGACTGTTTGTGTTTATTATTTGAGTTAGAATTAGAAGTAAATTATTGTGGGCTAATATTTGTTTGTTAGTATGAGAATCACTTGATCGACAGTACAGAAAATGGATCTGTATGCATTTAAAAAAAAAAAAATTCAGTGTAGCTCTAGGGAATGTGTTGGGGGACCAGGAGGCTACATTGTCCATTCACGATTTTGTGGTTTCTTACCTGGCAAGAAATGAAGGATAAGTAATGCAGAGCATTCAAATGGAGTCACGTTCAGTTTCTACAGGTGGTGTCTGTCTGTCTTCCCCTTTGGTCCTTGTTAAAGCAAATCTTAATGAAAGGTAAATGAGATATGGAAAACAAACAAACAAACAAACAAACAAACAACTCACAATATACACTAGATGAACTATTATTTAGATTTTCCACACCTCCAAAAACCAATTTAAGATTTTAGATGTAGAATGCTTTCATTATTATATTTTCATTATTACAGAAGGAAGGACAAGATGAAGGTATAATTTAGCCAATGTGTTTATATGCCATAATGAGGTTACATAGAGTAGCATGTTTAATGTCCAGGGCTCTGTGTGTGATAGGCAAACACTCTTATCTGCTGAATTGTATCCCTAGACCTTTGTGTACTTTTTATATAAAAACATTAAGACTCAGATAAGTGTTGTCATTGTTTAAGGTCACATTGTGTCAAGTGTATAGAAAATTAAAAATCACACTATTTTCTATATAAACCAGACACTAGAAATACCCATTTTTAACTTATGTGTTGCTCCTTTCTCTATCTAAGTAATGTATGCTACTCACTAGACATTGATCTTTTCATAAAGAAATAGAAAGAAGGAGAGACTTTAGTGAATATTGAACAGATGTACAAGAAAGAAGGAGGGTTGAGGCTAGCCTTGGTTAACTCTGTTAATGTTCATACCATTTAGAGATGAAATGCCTGGGGTGCATTGGACAGGTAAATGCATCAATATGTTTATGCACCTGAATTTAGTATTAATTTAATATTTTGATTTTATATTTCACATAGCTTAGATTTTGAGGCTATATTTAATATTTTAGTCTCCACTAAAAGCAATAAAGTTTGAAACTTCTCAGAGAAAGCTATACCAGAAAAAAAAAAAAAGAAAAAGAAAGCTATACCAGGAGTATAGAGCCTAATTTCTACAGTGATGACAATTTTTTTTGAGAAGTGATGCTTTTGACCTATGCTCATCCAAACTCAAATTATCTCATAACAGTTTCATGTTCTTGCTAAGGTGTCCATATTTCTCTTTAAAGTACTAGATAGTTATGATCCTTCTTGATTGATACCCTGCCTTTTATCAGCCAGAAAAATTGGTAGACAAGATGGATTGGAGCAAAGTTCATTCTCTAACTAGCTGGGGATTCCTGAGATAAGAGCTGTCCATGTTAAAGTCTGATTCCAATTTTGTAAGTTTATCCACTTTTGGAAAAATAAATTCTTAATATTTGCATGAAATGCCTTTTGAACACATACCAAAATATTTTCCAATTGTAAGACAAACACCTATGTATATGAATCCTTTCTGGAACATTTATAAAATGAAAATACTCTACTAAACTCAACCTTTTTTGATCAATTTTAAATGTTTGCATGTTCTTACGACCCCCTCCAACTTCATTTTTAAAGCATGCACATTCAAACACATACATATGCATTCACAAATACATGCACATGTACTCACACACACATACACATGAGCAACACCTCCCCCCATACACATACTTTCTCTGTTTGATGAGTTTGATATTCTTTGAGTCCTATACACACATACTCTGTAATATTTCTACCTTTCCAATCTCTACCAGATCATAGCTTTCTTGTAGATGGTCTGAAGACACTCTGTACATAATCCTTGCAGTTTTCTTCTCTAACGTTTTAATCATCCTATTCTCATATGTACATATTTTATGTGTGTGAATCTGTCACATATTTCTGTATGTGGAGATATACATGCATGAGACTGCATGTGGAGACCAGAGGACACCTGTGAGTGTCCTTTCTCAGGCATGACCTACCCTTTGTCTTTCTGCATGTTTTGAGAATGAGCTCTCACTAACCTGTAAGTTACTTGTTAGCTTAGGCTCACAGGCTAGTGAACTCCAGACATTTGCTAGCTCTGTCTTTTCTAACCACTCTACAAATGAATTCTGGAGTGTCATACTCAGGTCTTTGTGCTTTCATGGCAAGAACTTTACTGACCAAACCATCTCCTCTGTTCTCCATACAAGGCTTAGCCATCTCAATGGGCGCATGTTGTGATTAGGTTTTCCATTGTTAACATTATTAAGTGCAAGTTGTCTTCCTGTTCCCCTCATCTCTGAAATCGGATATTGAAAATTCAAGAACAACTTTAGCTTGTCTTCTTCCTTTACTCGACTCAGATCACAGTTTTGATATTAGTCTTAAGTGATTCATAGTAGCAACATGGAAATTCTACACTCCCTTAGACACAATCATCTATCATTCCCTATGAAAACTGTAAGCAGTAATTGCTAGGGAATGCTGCAGAGTGTTATGGGAACTTCAGAATGCTAGCAACAGGAGGAAAGCTTGGCTATTGATAGAACAGGGCTGGAGAACATGAACAAGCAATGGGATAGATGAGGCAAACGCCTGCTTGCTAGGAAGAACAGATACATTGAAAACACCTAAATATAAGGATTGAAACTCATCAATTTTAAATCCACTGGTGCATATTCCGAAAGCTGGCCTTCAGCAATACTAGCTCTCCCCAGAATATATAGCTTTATTCTTTTTACTATAATTAATATGTAGAGTAACATCTAGAATCCCTAAAATATTTATGAAAGCTCAGAAATAATTTTCAAACTGTTGAATTAATATAACATAAAATGGATAGTTTCATGTCAACTTGACACACATTAAAGTCATCTAAGAGGAGGGCACCTCAATTAACATGTCTCTATAAGATCAGGCCTGTAGGACATTTTCTTTTTCTTTTTATTCTTGTCTTACACATTACATTCTGATTTCTGTTTCTTCTCTCTCCCTCCATCCCTCCCAGCAGCCTCCCACATATTCCCTCTTCCTGAGGTCTACTCTTCCTCCTTTTCCACTTAGAAAAGAGCAGGCCTCCCAGGGATATCAATTAAATGTGGCCTAACAAGTTACAATAATACTAGGTATAAAGCCCCATGTCAAGGCTGCACTGGGCAACCCAGTCCCGAGAGCAGGGAAAGTGTTAATGGCAGAGGGTCCAGCCCGTATGTGCGGCACCATCCCTGGGCCAGTGGTCCTGGGTTCTATAAGAAAGTAGGCTGAGAAAATCATGAGGAGCAAGCCTGTAAGCAGCAGCCTTCCATGGACTCTGCATAAGTCCTGCCTCCAGGTTCCTGCTTTGTCTGAGTTACTGTACTAGATTCTTTCAAGGATGGACTATGACTATAATTTGGAGGTGTAAGCCAAAATTAACTCTTTTCTCCCCAACTTGATTTTTGGTCATGGTCTTTCATCACATCAATAAAAATCTTAGAAAATAAGCACCAGTCAAAAATGAAAGAGTAAATTTCCTTGTTTTCTGTCTTGCAAGCCTGATGGAGGAGATAACAGCTTTACATCCTTTGCGAAGTTGTCCTAAGGAATGTCTTCTAGATGGAGTTCTATTAGAACTTTCTTTTTACAATGCCCTCTACTTTCTCCCTTCTATATCTCTTCCATTTAGTAGTTAGTGCCCCAAATTATATCTATATGTATATCAAAGTGATCGTTTCGTGTTTTTAGAAGAAAGTACTTTTTATTAGCTTTTTGAGAATTGTGAACAAATTTTTCAGTTGTATACACACCCCTTCCATGGTTCCATCCAGGCCCATTCATACTTCTCTATCTTCTAAAATGCCCTTTCTTGTTGTTTAAGTTCATCCAGTCCAGTTTTGCTGCCCATATATTCTTGGATGAATGTCTATCCATTGGAGTGCAGTTGACCAAGAGCCACACCATTAAGAAAAATGGACTCTCTGTCTCCCAGAATCTACCTCATGCTGACTGCACAGTGTTTTTCAGACACAAAAGGGGAGCCACACACATGGACTCATACTGGTTGTGACAACATAAACAAGTCCTGATCAAGTTCAGGTCTCACAAAATCCCCGCTCCTTTCTCGTTAAACTAATTACTTTCTCAAGATCTGTTAACCCCCACTACTCTCTTATGTACATGGCCTGTGTATGAATGCTTCAGGTGGTTAATTTGGTACTGTTGTTTAGGTCTTGAATGTTTAGGCATGCTTGTGGAAGGCATAACCCCCAGGATGGTGCTATGATGGGATGGGATGGGATGGGATGGTGGAAACTTCAGAAAGTCTATTGTAGTGAGATTCTTAGGCAGGTGGGACCTATTCTCAAAAGGGATTTTGTGTGTATATTTGGTCTTGGGGGACATAATGATGTCTGTGGTCTGTGCTCTTGCTAGAAGCCATTGAGGGTGGCTAAGTTTTCTTTAAGTTACTGAACACTGGGAATCTGATCATGGGTCAATGTATGGGCAACACACATTGGACTTGGACTTGGTGTATGCTTTTATTCTTTTCTTCTTTTTCTTTGCCCCCCCCCCTTTTAGAGGAGAATGTAACAGTATGGGAGTGGACCTAGGACAACTGGAACATGTAGATAGGGTTGCATTATATGAAATTCCCGAATAATAAAATATTATACTGGAAAAAAAAGGATTGTGTGACACCAACCTCTGCCAACTTCCTTTGATATGATATGAGTGGCTTTGCTATGAAACATGGTAGTAAAGATGCTTCAAGGGCACCTCAGAAATCTGAAAGGTTACAGCCATCATAGGCTCAGAGATGTACAGATGCAAACCTGATTTTAAACAAATGCATGGAAAAATGATTTTAGAAAAGAACTTTTTGGTGCTCCGAATTCTTGTGGGCCTTGCCTTCCTGTGTTCAGCTATCTTGGCACTTAAAGGTCACCATGATCAGGGTTGATGCAGACTCAAGTGCAGTTCATGCTGGCAACTCTCTTGGAACTGTCCATGTGATACTTGTATGCCAGGCATTTATATCTGAGGAGTTGTCTTAGTGACCAGTCAAAGCATGGTCGTGCTGCAGTTGGAACTGGGACAATGGAGATTTCCAAAGGTAACTGGTACCAGCAATGTGTGATGCCTGACACTGAAAGATGCATGTAGTGAGTAGAGTTGTCCATCACGTCAGAGTGACTAAGCTCTTGGGAGTCTGTTTTCCATCTTATTAGTCTCCTTTCCATCACCCACTGCACCTGATGCTGAGTGCAGGGTTTAAGGACCTAATGATTTTCCTTTCTTTCTAGGATTTGGTTTTATTTGGGGCTAAATCTGCTGACTTCTTTTTTCTTTCTTTCCTTGCTTCTTGGCCAAAGAGTGAATGAATTTGCTAAACTACATGCTACTACATGATATTATTAGAAAAATAATAAAAGCCACTACTACATGTTATCACTAGAAATCTTTAAAACTGTAGGCTAGACTATAAATTAATAACCTATTTCCGGCAATGAAAGACACGTCATACTTGGCCACACCCGTGATAATTGCAGCTCACCTCAGCCTTTCTGGCTACACTGTGCAGCTCTACTTTCCAGAGTATTTGTCGCCTTCTAACTCACTGTATGATTAAACAGTTTACTATGTTTGCATTTCATAGTTGTTTCTGTCTCTTTACACTATTGTTAATGTGCACTAATGCTTCTTGTCTATTTTTAAATATGACATTTCCTATTCTGAGCATAGGTAATACCACAACGCTGGAGAAGAGAATCCAATTCTGGCCTTTATAACTATTCACATCCTGGTCTACAGCTCACAGTCCTTATGAAAGGTTTTGATACATGGTTTCTGTTTCTCTGTTTACTCAGACACTATTCTGGATTTTCTATAGAGTGCAAAATACACAGAATTTTGGATGTTGATCTCATTGAACAAACTGGTAGAATAAAAACATGCTTTTGGCAAATTCATAAATCATTTATCACTCATATTTACATATATGTCTATTATTTTAAAAAGTAATGGAATCCTTTCCTATTGTATAGGAATAGATATTTTAAGCTGGAAAATATAATATTAAGGCTTACTTATTCTACTAAAATATTTTTCTTGAATAATAATTTTGGTGATTTTTGAGTATATTAGTAATTTTTCATGTCTTTCCTTTTTTAAAAAATTAAATTCCATCTTTAAATTTTTGAAGGCACCCAGTACATTTTAATATACTATTAATACTCATATGGTAATTCATGTAATAATTATTTTAAAAGTATTTCCTTATAATGATATTAGGTATGTATCTCTCTATATACTTAAATATTAAAAGGGTATAGCCTAGTGAAATATTAAGACTATGAGAAAAACTGCTAAGATATTTAGATTAAATAAAAAACACAGAATTGAATTGATTTGTTCTGAGCCTTGGTAGCTATGCTTTTACTAAGAAACCGTTAAGCCTATAGTGCAATATTTGTTTGTTTCAAGAAAGTACTGTAAATTGGAACCATGCATTTTTAGAATGGACTTTCTGCGTGACAAAACCTTTTATGGGGTTGACAAAACTTTTTTAAAACATTTGTTATTATTTTAAAAAATTTACATTCTAAATATATTTCTGAAATATTCTTCCCCTCCCCCATGTTCTTCCAAATCCTTTCCCATCCCTACCCACCCAACTTTCTCAATATACAAACAAAGCCCAATTCAACAACAAACACCCCCAAACCAAAAGAATAAAAAATAAAACCTAAACCCCAAATGAAAGCAAAGCAAAAAACACCACCAAACTGTAACAAAATAAAAAGCACCTGCACATACACACACACACACACACACACACACACACACACACACACACACACATAGCTATGGAGTCCATTATATGTTGGTCAAATATCCTTGAACATGAAGCCAGCTGGGTATATTATTGATATACCCAGTGTTACTCCATTAGAGAAAAGAGGTATTCTCTCTACAAGCAGATAGAAATGACAATTTAGTTGCTATTCTTTACCCTAATAACTGAGTTTTTACTAATCCATCAATTTATTCATTTTATTTTTTATTTTTGTTTTTTACTTTTAGCATTTATTCACTTTTAAAATATAACAAAATAAAATATAAGATAAAACATAAACAAATCACATTGAAGTTGAACAAGAGAAACCAACAGAAAGAAGAGTATTCAAGAGAAGGCACAAAAATTAGAGACCCCTCTTTCACACAGGCAAGAATCCCATAGAAACAGTAAATTGGAACATTTTCTTCTCCTTGGGTCCTCCATCCCCTTTTGCTCTTCCACTATTTTCCCCTTCCTCGTGCACAGGGTTCTCTTGCTCAGAGGTCAGTGATTAAGTGGAGACACTCCATTTAGGGCTGAGTATTCCAAGCTCTCTCCCTCTGTGCATAATGTCTGGATGTGGGTCTCATTATTTGTTCTCATCTGCTGCAGGAGAAAACTTCTGTCTTGATGGATGATGGTTGAACAAAGTTTTGATATATGAGTATAACAGAAGATCATCAGAAGTCATTTTGTCACTACATTTTTTTCCCTCCTTCATTTTAGATTAGTATTATTTGGTGTTCTGTCAGGTCTCTGGCTATCAAGGCTCAGATTCTTAGCCACCAAAGCAGTGTCAAGGATGAGTCCCATCTCTTGGAGGAGGCCTTAAGTCAAATCAATGATTCATTACTTACTCTTCTACAAGACTTGTGTAACCATTGCTGGAGCTTGTCTTTTATGTTGTACACTGTAGTAGATACAGGTTTTGTGGCTGGTATGGTGTTTACATTTCTCTTTTGATAGCACAGTGAGTTCCTTCCTGTAAAAACATACTAGGGTGCAGACTAAAGCTCAATTTTGGCTTTTGGCATAAGCTCAACTTCTCCATGTTTGCTGAGTTGTGCAGATTTTTTTTTCCAGCAAGGGTGTCTTGCTGTCAATTTGTGGAGAGTGACCTATACAGTCTTGGTAACAACCTGGGTTGTTAGGGGATTCTCTTAGGAACCCTTTGGTCAACAACTCCGCTAGATGTAACCCAATCCTGGTGCTAGAAGATGTTTGGTGACAAGAGATGGTCAGTTGAACGCCCTGCCTTCACCTCCACTTCATTATTTTGTGATGTCATTTAGATTTCCTTCATACGTGAACATCATTTAGAAAATTTGTACTATATTAGGTTTCCATAGCACACCTCAAATGCCCCCTAATTTTAGTAGTCTCTTCAGCTGTTCCTCAATTTCATTTAGATCTCCTTTCTTATATAGCAAAGCAAGATAGAAAACAATTAATGACAATTCCAAAAATCTCTTGTTTGAGGAAATGAATTTCCAGGCAACCTGTTACTTTATTGGCATGTTCTACTCATTTAAAGGACATCTTGAATGGCTTGTCACAGGAGTGATTTTTTTTTCCTTATTGAAAGACAAATCACTATTCTAGGTTTTTTATTGTTCCAGATGAATTTTTAAATTGCCCTTTCTAACTCAGTGAAGAATTGAGTTGGAATTTTGATGGGGATTGCATTGAATCTGAAGATTGCTTTCTGCAGGATAGCCATTTTTACCATATTAATCCTGCCAATCCATGAGCATGAGAGATCTTTCCATCTTCGAGATCTTCTTCAATTTCTTTCTTCAGAGACTTGAAGTTCTTGTCATATGGATCTTTTACTTCCTTAGTTAGAGTCACACCAAGGTATTTTATATTATTTGTGACTATTGTGAAGGGTGTTGTTTCCCTAATTTCTTTCTCATCCTGTTTATCCTTTGTGTAGAGAAAGGCCACTGATTTGTTTGAGTTAATTTTATATCCAGCTACTGTGCTGAAGATGTTTATCAAGTTTAAGAGTTCTCTGATGGAATGTTTAGGGTCACTTATATATACTATGATATTATCTGCAAATAGTGATATTTTGACTTCTTCCTTTCCAAAATGTATCCCCCTGATCTCCTTTTGTAGAATTGCTCTGGCTAGGACTTCAAGTACTATATTGAATAAGTAGGGAGAAAGTGGGCAGGCTTGTCTAGTCTCTGATTTTAATGGGATTACTTCCAGCTTCTCTCCATTCAGTTTGATGTTGGCTACTGGTTTGCTGTAGATTGCTTTTATTATGTTTAGGTATGGGCCTTGAATTCCTGATCTTTCCAAGACTTTTATCATGAATGGGTGTTGGATTTTTTCAAATGCTTTCTCAGCACCTAAGGAGATGATCATGTGGTTTTTGTTTTTAAGTTTGTTTATATAGTGGATTACATTAATGGGTTGATGGATTTCCATATATTAAACCATCCCTGGGATGAAGCGTACTTGGTCATGATAGATGATCGTTTTGATGTGTTCTTGGAATAAGTTAGCAAGGATTTTTTTTTCAACTTTTATTAGATATTTTCTTCATTTACATTTCAAGTGTTATCCAGAAAGTTCCCTATATCCTCCCCGCTCCCGGCCCTGCTCCCCTACCCACCTGCTCCCACCCCTTGGCCCTGGCATTCCCCTGTATTGGGGCATATAAAGTCTGCATAACCAAGGGGCCTCTCTTCCCACTGATGGCCAACTAGGCCATCCTCTTCTATATATGCAGCTAGAGACACGAGCCCAGGGGGTACTAGTTAGTTCATGGTTATTCTTCCACCTATAGTGTTGAAGACCCCTTCAGCTCCTTGGGTACTTTCTCTAGCTCCTTCTTCC
>LR751916.1:66072-124440 GCA_902729485.2 Mus minutoides | reverse complement strand
TCTTGATATTAATTTATTTATTAGTAATATTATTGGATATTTTATGTGTTTACATTTCAAATATTATCCCCTTCCCTAGTTTCTCCTCCAGAACCATCCTCTCCCATCTCCCTACCCCCTGATTCTTTGTGGATGATCCCCCCCTCACCCACCCACTCCCACCCCCTGATTCTTTGTGGATGATCCCCACCCACCCACCCACTCCCACCTCCCAGCACTTGCATTCCCTACAGTAAGGAATCAAGCCTTCACAGGACCAAGGGATTCTCCTCCTATTGACAATGCCATCCTCTGCTACATAAGCCACTGGAGCCATAGGTCCCTCCATGTGTACTCTTTTGTTGGTTGTGTAGTCCCTGAGAACTCTGAGGGGTCTGATTGGTTGATATTGTTGTTCTTCCTATGAGTTGCAAACACCTTCAGCTCCTTCACTCCTTTCTCTAACTCTTCCATCAGGGACCCTGTGTTAAGTTGGATTGGCTGCAACCATCTGCCTCTGTATTTGTCAGGCTCTGGCATTCCTCTCAGGAGACAGCTATAACAGGCTCCTGTCAGCAAGCACTTCTTGGCATCAGCAAGAGTGTCTAAGTTTGGTTTCTGTATATGGGATGGATCTCCAGTTATGGCAAACTTTGAACGGCCTTTCCTTCGGTCTCTGCTCCTCACTTTTTCTCTGTATTTCCTCCCAAGAATATTTTGTTCCCCCTCTATAAACAACTAAAGCATCCACATTTGGTCTTTCTTCTTCTTGAGCTTCATGTGGTCTGTGAATTGTATCTTGGGTATTTCAAGCTTTGGGGCTAGTAGCCACTTATCAGTGAGTTTCTGTGTAATTTATTTACATTTTCACTCATTTTAAAAGATGATAATTTTAGTGTGACTTATAATATGATTCAAAGTTTCTCAGGGTTTTCACATGTTCACATGCACTCAATATCTTCAATTTTTTTATGTTTTGCATTTCTAGATTCTTATAATAGGATATCACATTGGAGTGGTTCAAATATTTCAAATATGCTGAGACTTCCCCTCTGACCTAACATACATTTCATTGTGGAGAACAATCAATGTATAGATGGAAAGAAATAATTTCTTTGGATAGTCTGTTTCTACAAATTTCACTCATATCCAACTGGATTTCTGAGCTTTTCATCACTAATAAGTTTTTCTCTTATTTGTTTACTTGATTTGTTCTTATTTTTTAGTTTCATTGTTGTTGTTGATGTTGTAGTTGTTTAGATTCCCAGCCAATGAATTAGTCACAAAGTATTACTCTTTATATGAGTTGTTAAGAATTAAATATATATCACATGATTTAACTATATTGTCCTCTTCTCTCCTAACTCCTCCAGATCTACCCTTCCTTCTCTACTCACTCAACTCTGTGTCCTTTTTTAAAAACACTTACATGCACATAATATCAAGTCCAGTCTTGAGGCCCATGCATTATTAAATATGTCTGACCATCCTCTATAGAGAGGTCAACCTGCTAAGGGCTATGAGCTATGATATTGAAGAGAATGGAGTCTTTTTATAACACCATTTATTAATTGCTAGAAGCTCCTCAGCTAGGAGTTGAACTTTGTGCTTACCTCCCCTCCATGTCCATGCTCAAATTATGACTCCATATATGCAACTCTGTTGTTGTATCAGGAAAATACTATTTACTTATAGCCATCAACTGTGTATTTCTCCCATGATCATTCTACAACACCCTCCAAAATGGCCCCTAAGCCTCAGGAGAAAGTAGTATTTGTAGTCATTCCATATAGGTAGGGCTGAGCCATCTGCATTCTCTGCACATTTACCAGTTATGAATGTCTGTGTGAATGGCCATCTTGTGCATGAAGCTTCCCTTAGGAAATTTGAAAGATACATTAATGTAAGAAATGCACTTGAGAAATAATGAATATTATATCAAAAATAGATATAAATTTTTATCTAGGTTTTCTGACCTTCATTTCAAGACTCATTTTTATTTTAAGCTTGATACCTTCATTCAGGTAATGTGGTAGCTTTGAAGATCAGAGTCCCCACTTCTTTTATTTTATTTTTTAGTTGTTGTTGGTACTGTTGCTGCATTATTAAGGTTTTTGATCTTTATTTACAGAATCAAGTGCAGAACAGTCTTTATTCAATTACCTTACCAGCCAGTTAATAACTGTACATTAGATTTCCTGACTCAAAATGTTTCCTCCTAAACATTGATTAGGGTGTATGTGCTTAGCAGCATATTTGGAGGTTTTGTATATAGATGATACACAGTGACTTATCCTTTAATTTTTGCTCTGATAGAGTCTCAATATCTCCAAGAAATTCTATGTGTGCCTTCACAGTGCATTTTAAGTACACTCCCAAATAGGCACATGAAAGTGGCTTTCCTATGTCTCAAGAATATTTGCACATTTTCATAGTTATTTATAATTTTTCAATCTTTAGTTTTCCTTTTTCTTAACAGCTTCTTGTCAACTTCAGTTTTATAACTATGTGATGATGGTGTGATATAAAATTGTTTGCCATTTTTCCTTGCAAATGTCTCTGGAGAGGAATATTTTCACTGAATACTTAAATCACTTCACATACAAAAGTTCTGAAAGAGAAGACATTGCTGAGACAGGGGGATTATAGATAATGGCCATGGAGGTTACAGAACAGCAATTCTCTGAAAATGAGGTTCTTGTGAGGGCTCCAAACTCACTATTATATCTTCATGGGTCACTAGGTTAGTAGCTCTTATCAGTACCATAATTGTAAGATTGGTGATGTCTGAAGCTTCTTTGTAACTGCAGACAGAAGATGGAGAAAGGTCAAATTAACATGGTATAAAACTAAGTCATACTGATAATTGGCAGTTTGTCTTAATTAAATATTCTTTGAATTGCTGGTTTTCCTATATTACTTAAACTTCTATAAAAACTGATTTGACATTTTTTAATCATTGTTTTTACAGAGTAGACAGTATTTGCAGGTCTTTATACTCCTGTTCTAGTTGTGATATATTCAGAATGAGTAAGTAAATAATTAAATAATAAATTAATAAATTTTATATACATGTATACATGCACATACATATATACATATACACACATATATAGATATACAAAATAAATAATGAATATTGTAGCTCAAATAAGTTATGTAGTACTATTCCAGCAAACATCAATAATAACCTTAATAGTAGTACAAGCAAAACCTAAAACTCACCCAAAGGGCAGACAAACTGTAAACATAAATGAAAATTGAATCAGAGACATTATGTTCAGGAAAAATAAGGATTAGTTCTGACCATTTAAATAAAAAATAATACAAGGTCTAATTAGAATCACAAAATGAGAAAATTAGCATTATATCCCTTAATTCTAATTTTTAACCAAAGCAATTAGCCATAGTGAGTTTTGAAGTAATGTTTTTACAAATTTTAAAGAAGATATAATTGTTTTTAAAAATGTAAAATTTACTGAAACTTTTCATTCTTGACATGAAGTTTATAAAAAATTGCTAAGAAAATACAAATAGAAAAAATGTAACTAGAAACAATAGAAAATAATTCTAAATCTAACCTGTATTGCAGGCTGAAAAATCTTATATTAAAACTGCCTCACAAATCATTATTGGATAAATTTTGCCCAGACATTAAAACTATCTTTTTTTTTTTTTGAGGGACATCTACTGGGCATATATCCAGAAGGGGTTCCATCTGGTAAGGACACATGCTCCACTATGTTCATAGCAGCCTTATTCATAATAGCCAGAAACTGGAAAGAACCCAGATGTCCCTCAACAGAGGAATGGATATAAAAAAATTGGTATATTTATACAATGGAGTACTACTCAGCTATTAAAAACAATAAATATATGAAAGAAGAACACCAAGCTAACAGTCATAACATATAGATGTAGAGGTTCACGCAGGTCTTGCGCTTCCTGCTTCATTCTTTGTGAGGCCTGTTTACTTGATTCAGTGGTGGGTGATATTCTTCTGGTGTATTCTATCCATTCTGAGTCCTACAGTCTTTCCTCTACATCTCTACAGTTTACATAGATTCTTCCTTTGTATAAGGTCTGGTTATGGGTCTTTGCACCATCTCCCATATGCTCTCAGAGGAAGCCTTTCCGATGATGATTGGATAATGCACTATCTCTAAGTATAGGAAATATCATTAGGAATCATTTTATTATTTAGTTATTAATTTATTTATTTACTGACAGTCATATTTGGGTTTCCATAGATAAGTCTCTGGTCTTGCTGGTCTCTTGCCTCTAGTTTCTGTTAATTAGGCAGTGTATAAGTACAAAATGTTTGTTGTTTGTTTATGGGTTATCTATAAAACTACAGAGAAATAATTTTGCAACCAAATCTGTTAGAAAATGAAAAAAAATGTCATAATTACTAATTTATTTTCTGTACAGAATTTAAAGAATTGTTACACACACATAAAAAATTGTCACCTTGGTTCTATTTACTTTGAAAATTTTTTGCTCAGTATTTAAAAATAGGGTATTTTATTAACATACTGTCTGTTATTCGATGTTTTCTTTGTATAAATTTTTAATCATTTAACAAATTTAAAACATTTTTACATGATATAAGCTGAGAAGTTATCTATTTGTAAGTTATATTGACAATATCTGCTGTTAATTCCAGAATTTAGACTTTTCTTTAGATGTATTTAGTTATGAATGGATTTAACTTTACCCCCTTGCACCCTGATGATCACCATTTTTTTTTTGTTTGTTTCTCCATTTCTGTTGTCCATTAATCAGCTGCTTTCTTTCCTTTTAGCATTTATTTTTGGTATTCTTTTTATTGTGTGTTTGTTATGCCCACATTTTTAATCATTCTAGTGAAAGTAGGAAGCATCATTAAATAGTCACGATGCATTTGAATACATTATATTATTCTATATTTAATGAACGAGTCTAACAATGTTGAAATTAAATCCATGTTCTTGATTATCTCTATCTTAATATATTATAGCTTTGGGGCAAATATTTTATAAAACCTTTAAAAAATGGTTGTAATATAGTCTCTAAAAATACCAATTTTCTCCTTCTATCAGGAAACACTTGTATCACACAGTTATTCAAATTAAACTAGTTTACATTCTAACAAAAATTACTTAATATATTTCAATACCTATGTAATATGCAGAAAATTTTGTTGGAGGACATTTGATACTTCTATATAATTTATTAATAAAAGTTAAAGTATAAATATAAATAGTGTATTTACCACCAAACCTAGACAAAGAGAAACAAATTAATAGACAGCACCAAAAACATAATAAGAGTGTATTTTAGTAGTAGACAATAAAAAGCCCCTGAAAATACAATGACTAAGAAAGAACTTTGATAGGGGAGGAATGTTGTTGTAAAAGGCACTCTTCCTGTGATAAGCCAGCACTTCTGCTTGCTGAGGGCTTTGGAACTGCTGTAGTTTTCTTCCTCAGATGAAAGAAGACTTCTCTGAATCAGTCAAGACTTTCATACCCATTTCTCTTCAATGACCTATTTCAAAAAAAATCTGTTGTTTCATATTAATATAATTTTATTTATCAACACATTTTCTACATTAATTTTGGAAAATTAGATCATTAATATACTTTTAAATTCTAGATATATGCATAATTGATCCCTAATTTTATTAACAGACAAACCAAAAGTGTTATTTTAAAAAACTATAAAACAATAGCTGCATCTTAGAACAATTTCAGACACCCATCTTCTCTATAGGTCACATGTTGGAATACATCTCTGTCATTCAAATAATAGGTCCTAAAATAGTTATTTAATTAATGAATACTAATATTTATATTTTCAAATGTTTTATTATAGGTTTTAATTAGTGTTCTTAGTGAAACAAATTGTCATAATAGTTAGTGAGACATCTAAAGGTTCTGTGGCCTCACAGGTTTGACAAGAGGCACCATTATTCCCATATTACACAGGCAAGAACAACAGCTAGAGAAGTTTGTTCTGTGACATAATCTTCAGGGATGATATACACTCGCAAACTTGCCAGCTATGTTAGCCTTACTACAACATTTCAACCATACTTTCAGTTATTAGCCTTTGTAGTTGTAAACCATAAACTCACTTACTCACTAAGGATGATTTTTACTGAATTGGATTACAAATCTGTTGGACTTAAACATATCCAATGACTTATTTTTTAAATGTTTCAAGATCTCATTGATTCTTCCCACAAAAGTATGATTGTTTAATTGGGCAAAAGATTTTCATTTAGACTTCTGTCATTGTATTAAGGTCAAATGAGAGTAAAAATATAAATTTTCTTCTACAGCAATATATAGGATCACATACATGGCAGGTTGTCATTTGCTGTAACTCTCTAAATGTTCATTGTTTAAATAATAACTCACAGTGCCACAGAATGTGACCTATTTGAGAAAAGAATCATTTGTATTAAAAATAGGATATGAAATAAGACATGATTATGGTTAGCCTCTGACACAGCATGACTGATATCTTGGAATTTTGGACAGAGAGATACACATACATAAGGAACAGCATGTGAAGATGTAATCATGTTGTTGAAGGCTGAAGGATCTTACTGTTCCTGTTGTGGAGATGGGACTTAGGAGAACAGTCTGGAAAAGAATCTCACATACTGTCTGCCAGAGAAGAATATCCATGACTGTGAACAACTTGACCTTGAATGTAGCCATAACCATAAGACACTAATTATCTGCTGAACAGTCAGGTTTGGGTAGTCTGTTGCAGCATTGGGAGCAAACTAATGTAATCATAAGAAATAAGAAAACAAATTTTAAAAAATGGTGTGTAACGCTTTTTAGTCACATAATATTGACCATACATAAGGCAGGTGAAAAATTACACAAACAAATGCAGTAAAATAAGAAAGGTTAAATTAAATAGGATTATTAAAACAATAGAGGAAAAGAATATTAAATGTTGATTAAGAAAGCTGAACAAAGAGATTGAAGGAATACATTTGTTGATAGTTTTTGTTAATGTATTAATGATACATGTTAAGTCTTAAAGACAATTCTCTTATAGTATTTTGAATAAAATTATGACAAAGATTACCAACAGTTGAATGTAATTCACTGATAATATTTTTACATTAAAGAGAAGAATTTTTTAAGTATTACCAGAGAAAATAAATATCGCATGGCAAAGCACAAAGGTTCTGGAGACATTGTTCAGTGGTTAAGAGTACATGGTGCATTTGTAGAACTCCTGAGTTGGTTTCCCAGTATCTATGTTGAGGGATTAACAAATTCCTGAATCTATAGATCCAAAGGACCTTACACTCATTTCTTACCTAGCAGGCACCTGGACACATGAGATATACACATAAAATACATGAATTAAAAATAGATCTTATGTTAGACTCATGATTTACATTAGACACATTAGCACTGATGAATGCTAAAGACAATATTTAATGTTCTGGAGGTGAAAAAAGTATCAGTAAAGCTATAATTTGTATCCAATTAGCCATATGCAAGACAAAGAAAAAGAATCTAGGTACTTAGATTGCATTTACTTCCTATACGTCTCTAATTTAGAAACTGCCTAAGGAAAAATGTAATGAATTAACTTGAAACTAATGTCCAAATTCTGAGATGAGATACAAGAAATAATGGAGTAAAGAAACTGTGAAAATGTATTATCAGTATGACAACAGATTTCTGTACAAGATCGGGATTTACTAAAAATAATGCACAATGCCAAGTGAGATTAGAAGGACATTAGATTCAACCTTTGATCTCAAATTCTTAATGATAGAAATAACAGTGCCAGGAAAAGCAGGCTGCAAATAGAATCTTAGATAAGACTTTTTCATTACTTGCTCTTATCAATGCTTAATATTCCCTTACTTTAGAAACATTCAAAGTGCTGGCTTCTCAGACAGGCTCTCATGTGTTTACAATGTCAGATGTCATTTTGTTCTGTGATGTAAGTCTTTTGTTAAGTAAGTCAGAGAAGAGAAATTGAATTGCAAAATTATCACAGTAGTTGGATTCAGTTTCACTGTGCTGCTTTGTGATTGACAGTCCAGAGTTCTGGATTTTTCTCCTCCTTCCTTCAGGAGGATGCATCTTCCTCTGACGCATCAGAAGGAATTCTAGGAAGCAGTACCTCCCATGTATATGCTCCATCTAACTAGCAATTTAAATTTCAATTTGGCTTACCTTATGGGTCAACAAAATGTTCAGTACCTACATTCTTTCTTTTCCAGTGGAAAAAGGACAGCATTTTCAACAAATGGTGCTAGCACAACTGATTGTTATCATGTAGAAGAATGCAAATTGATCCATTCTCATCTCCCTGTACAAAGCTTAAGTCTAAGTGGATCAAAGACCTCCACATAAAACCAGAGACACTGAAATTTATAGAGGAGAAAGTGGGGAAAACCCTCAAAGATATGGGCACAGGGGAAAAATTCCTAAACAGAACAGCAATCGCCTGTGCAATAAGATCTAGAATTGACAAATGGGACCTTATAAAATTGCAAACCTTTTGTAAGGCAAAAGACACAGTCAGCAAGACAAAAAGGCCACCAACAGATTGGGAAAGGATTTTTACCAATCCTAAATCTGATAGGGGACTAATATCCAAATCTACAAAGAGCTAAAGAAACTAGACTCCAGAAAAACGAATAACCCCATTAAAAATGGGGTACAGAGCTGAACAAAGAATTCTCAACTGAGGAATTCCGAATGGCTGAGAAACATCTGAAAAAATGTTCAACATCCTTAATCATCAGGGAAATGCAAATCAAGACAACACTGAGATTCCACCTCACTCCAGTTAGAATGGCTAAGATCCAAAAATCAGGTGACAGCAGATGCTGGCGAGGATGTGGAGAAAGAGCAACACTCCTCCATTGCTGGTGGGATTGCAAGCTTTTACAACCACTCTGGAAGTCAGTCTGGCATTGTCTCAGAATTTTGGACATAGTACTACGAGAGGATCCAGCAGTACCTCTCCTGGGAATATACCCAGAAGATGTTCCAACTGGTAAGAAGGACACATGCTCCACTATGTTCATAGCAGCCTTATTTATAATAGCCAGAAGATGGAAAGGACCCAGATGTCCCTCAACAGAGGAATGGATACAGAAAATGTGGTACATTTACACAATGGAGTACTATTCTGCTATTAAAAAAATGAATTTATGAAATTCTTGGGCAAATGGATGTATCTGGAGGACATAATCCTAACTGAGGTAACCCAATCACAAAAGAAGTCATTGGATATGAGCTCACTGGTAAATGGATATTAGCCCAGAAACTTAGAATACCCAAGATACAATTTGCAAAACACAAGAAAATCAAGAAGGAAGACCAGCATGTGGATACTTCATTCCTCCTTTGAATAGGGAACAAAATGCCCATGAAAGGAGTTACAGAGACAAAGTTTAGAGCTAAGATGAAAGGATGGACCATACAGAGACTAACCCACCAGGGGATCCATCCCATAATCAGTCACTATACTCAGACACTATCATAGGACAGCAAGTGTTTACTGAAGGCACCCTGATATAGCTGTCTTGTACAGAAGTGGATGCTCACAGTCATCTATATGATGGAACACAGGGCCCACAATGGAGAAGCTAGACCAGGAGCTGAAGGGGTCTACAATCCTAGAAGAGGAACAACAATATGAACTAACCAGAACCCCCAGAACTCATGTCTCTAGCTCCATATGTAGCAGAAGATGGCCTAGTCGGCCATCACTGGGAGGAGAGGCCCCTTGGTATTGCAATCTTTATATGCCCCATTACAGGGGAACGCCAGGGCCAAGAAGTGGAAGTGGGAGGGCAGGGGAATAGGGCGGGGGCAGGTGGGAGGGAACTTTCGGGATAGCATTTGAAATGTAAATTAAGAAAATATCTAGTAAAAATTTTTTTAAAAGATAGTATATTATGTATTATGTATTCAAGGATAAATGTATTGCATTTTCCTTGAACATTGATGATTTACAATTGTCTAATTTTAGCCAATAATAGTATTTATCTTTTTGTTGTAGCTTCAGGCTTTTGTTTATCTGGCATGTCTGTCAGCCTTTGAGAACAATGACCTAAATCTGAAAAAAAGAAAGAAAAAATAAAAGAAACAAACTCTACACATTTTAGTCAATACCTAAAGCAAAAACAATTCGTAACTATACCCCTTTATTTGAATTTATTCCGTCATATATGTGAATTTCTATAATGTCAATAGCAAAGTTCAATTGTTTAAGGTGAGCATCATTTTTCTTTTCTGCATGTGGAGATGAAGAAGCAGAATCTTATAAATCTGGAAGAGATTGTGGACTTCATAAAGGTAATACAAATGGCTCTTCTCCTCTTCTGGTTTACGCACACTTAGGAAAATATGCTTATAAGTGTAGAGTTGATGTTGGGAAAAATTAATAACATCCATTTTTTATTCTCAAAATTAGTAAAATAGTTTCTTATGTCCACTTGTTGAATTGATTCTTCTGAGCAGACCGTGCAGTATTCAAGTATCAGTCTCTGGCTTCACTTTGGCTATGACTATCCCCACCATTCTTACCCTGCTTTATCCCTCCTTCAGTTGTTACTGTTCTAAGACCATTGTGTCTTATGTTTTTATCTTCCTTAGTTATTGCCAATGCTACATCACCCTAGGTTCCATTTTGGGCTTAGTTTTACTTCTAACTATATTTTGTTTGTGAATTTGTGCTTAGGAAGCCCAGAGCCACCAGACATCCCTGGAACCAGAGTTATATGTAGGTGAGAGCCACTGAGTGTGGGTGCTAGGAACTGAACTCTATTCCTCTACAAGAGTAGTATGTGCTCTTAAACGTTAAGTCATCTCCCCAGATCTGCCTTCCACTTTAAAGAATGATATTTTTGTTAGTTTTACTACCAAAACTTTACCACAACTCTTAGCTCTTTTTTCAAACCCTCCCTTGTTCTATAACCTGATTTATGAATGTCTGCATGTCTGCTGTATGTTTTGGAAGCACAGAATGAAAAGTGTCAGTCTGCAATTGAATTTGCTTCATTTGAAACACTAGATTATAGATGATGAGGTCATGAGTTTCCCACTTGTCATTATTTTTGTAAGACTGCTGCTTTGTAAATATTAAAAAACAAAAAAATCTTTTATTTGGTGTCATTCTGAAAATAAAATGACTTGAACATCCATATTTTAGACTGGTGATGGATATTGGTACTTTATAATGTCTTACAAGGATGCTATCTTGCTCCAGCTCTGGAAATCCTGCTTGCCATTTCTACTAGGCTTTTAGAACTTTGGCTTAAGCTCTGGGATATTCAATGACAAATCATTCATTGTCTTCCCTTAGTTTAGATCCCTTTTATCTGTTCTCTCTATTGTCCCAGTCTTTTTAACGTGTACTTGCTCCTAATTTTTCCTCTTCCTGAAGATTTTCTAGGACAGATACTTAGCTATGTGCATTGCCCTATAGAAACGCTTTGTATGATGCTCTTCATACAACTGCAATTTTGAGTCTGCCTGAGTCTTGGCTAGACATTTTCCTACCTTATCCTTTCCTCTCTGAATTTGTGGTCGTTTATTTCTGGAAGAATATCATGTTCTGTGACTTGTGGAAAACTAGAATCATTTTTTAAAGAATTGTATATGTTGAGTGTCCCATGGGTGCTTGCTGTCTTTTAAGTTAGTTCAATGGCTGTCTGTCCCATTTATTAGAATAAGCTTGATGAGACTCCCTGAACGTAGGGAGGACCTACAGGGCCCTGCCCAATGAGTTCCTTGAGCAAGGTCCAACCCTTAAGAATTTGAGTATGGGACTGTTGAGGGTGAGCAGTGGACTGCAGAAGCAACAGAGCTTCTGGGACAGACAGAAGCCACTCAGCTTCTGGGACAGACCCCCGTTTCAGGCTGCAGAAATCCAGGCACCTTCCCTGCCAGAGGAGAGGTGGCCACCCCGGAGGGATGTGACCCCCAGAGCAGGTAAGTAAGCCATAATGTCTCCCTGGTCCCTCTAAGACCAGTCTGTGCAGATCAGCTTGTGGACTGCAGAGAGTGAGCAGCAGACTGCAGAAGCAACAGAGCTTCTGGGACAGGCAGAAGCCACACAGCTTCTGGGACAGACCCCCATTTCTGGCTGCAGAAATCTGGGCACCTTCCCCACCAGAGGAGAGGTGGCCTCCCTGGAGGGCTGAGATCCCCAGAACAGGCTGTTCAGGTGAGCACACAGACTGCAGAGGCAACCCATCTTCTGGGACAGGCCCCATTTCAGGCCTTCATCTACAACCAGGAGGCAAGTCTGAATGCCAGACCTCTGTACACCTTCCCTGCAAGAGAAGAGCTTGCCTGAAGAGAGTACTCAGACCACTGAGGCTCAGAAGAGAGCTGGACTTCCAAGACAGCTGACAGAGGCTATCAGAATCATAGGGAGAACAGGCTCCAGCCAGAGACTACAATAACAACTAACTCCAGGGATTACCAAACAGCAAAAGGCAAATGTAAGAATCTTACCAACAGAAACCAAGACTGTTCACCATCAACAGAACCCAGAACTCCCACCTCAGCCAGTCCTGGATACCACAACACACATGAAAAGCAAGATTTGGATACAAAATCATATTTCATGATGCTGATAGAGGACCTTAAGAAGGACTTTAATAACTCACTTAAAGAAATACAGGAGAACAGGGCTAAAGAGGTAGAAGTCCTTAAAGAATCCCAGGAAAACACTGCTAAACAGGTGATGGAATTGAAGAAAACTATCCAAGACTTAAAGGGGATTTAGAAACAATAAAGAAAACCCAAAGTGAGACAACTCTGGAGATAGAAACCCTAGAAAAGAAATCAGGAACCATAGATGCAAGCATCAGCAACAGAATACAAGAGATTGAAGAGAGAATCTCAGGTGCAGAAGATTCCATAGAGAACATGGGCACAACAATCAAAGAAAATGCAAAATGCAAAAAGATTCTAACCCAAAACATCCAGGAAATCCAGGACACAATGAAAAGACACAACCTACAGATAAATAGGGATAGATGGAATGAAGATTGTCCAATTAAAGGGCCAGCAAATATCTTCAAAGAAAATATAGAAGAAAATTTCCCAGCCCTAAAGAGAGAGAGATGTCCATGAACATACAAGAAGCCTGCAGAACTCCAAATGGACAGAACCAGAAAAGAAATTCCTCCCAACACATAATAATCAGAACAACAAATGGATTAAATATTAGAATATTAAAAGCAGTAAGGGAAAAAGGTCAAGTAACATATAAAAGCAGGCCTATTAGAATTACACCAGACTACTCACCAGAAACTATAAAAGCCAGAAGATCCTGGACAGATGTTACAAAGACCCTAAGAGAACACAAATGTCAGCCCAGGCTGCAATACCCAGCAAAACTCTCAATTACCATAGATGGAGAAAGCAAAGTATTCCATGACAAAACCAAGTTCACACAATACCTTTCCATGAATCCAGCCTTTCAAAGGATAATAATGGGTAAACACCAACACAAGGACAGAAACTACACCCTAGAAAAAGCAAGAAAGTAATCCTTCAACAAACCTAAAAGAAGACAGCAGCAAGAACAGAATCCCAACTGTAACAACAAAAATAACAGGAAGCAACAATTACTTTTCTTTAGTTTCTCTTAACATCAATGTACTCAATTCCCAGATGAAAAGACATAGACTAATAGACTGGCTACACAAACAGGACCCAACATTTGCTGCTTACAGGAAACCCACTTCAAGAAAAAAGACAGACACTACCTCAGAGTAAAAGGCTGAAAAACAATTTTCCAAGGAAAAGATCCTAAGAAACAAGCTGGAGTAGCCATTCTAATATCGAATAAAATTGACTTTCAACCCAAAGTTATCAAAAAAGACAAGGAGGGACACTTCATACTCATCAAAGGTTAAATATTCCAAGATGAACTCTCAATTCTGAATAGCTATGCTCCAAATGCAAGAGCAGCCACATTCATTTAAAAAACTTTCAAAAGCCAGGCATGGTGATGCATGCCTTTAATCCCAGCACTTGGGAGGCAGAGGCAGGTGGAATTCTGAGTTCTGAGTTCCTGGTCTACAAAGTGAGTTCCAGGACAGCCTAAATATACAGGGAAACCCTGTCTCGAAAAACAAAAACAAAAACAAAAGCAAAAACAACAACAACAACAACAACAAAAAGAAACTTTAGTAAAGCTCAAAGCACACATTGCACCTCACACAATTATAGTAGGAGACTTTAAAACCCCACTCTCACCATTGGACAGATCCTGAAAACAGAAACTAAACAGAGACACATGGACACTAACAGAAATTATGAAACAAATGGATTTAATAGATATCTACAGAACATTTTATCCTAAATCAAAAGGATATACCTTCTTCTCAGCGCCACATGGTATCTCCTCCAAAATTGACCATATAATTGGTCACAAAATAGGCCTCAACAGATACAAAAATATTGAAATTATTCCATGCATCCTATCAGATCACCACGTACTAAGGCTGTTCTTCAATAACAGCATTAGTAATAGAAAGCTAGCATTCATGTGGAAACTGAAGAACACTACTCAATGATACCTTGGTCAAGAAAGAAATAAAGAAAGAAATTAAAGACTTTTTAGAGTTTAATGAAAATGAATCCATAACATACCCAAACTTATGGGACACAATGAAGGCATTCCTAAGAGGAAAACTTATAGCCCTGAGTGCCTCCAAAAAGAAACTAGAGAGAGCATACACTAGCAGCCTGACCGCATACTTAGAAGCTCTAGAACTAAAGGAAGCAAACTCACACAAGAGGAGTAGATGGCAGGAAACAATCAAATTCAGGGCTGTAATCAACCAAGTGGAAACAAAAAGAATTATTCAAAGAATCAACTAAAACAGGAGCTGGTTCTTTGAGAAAATAAAGATAGATAAACCCTTAGCCAGACTAACTAGAGCTCACAGGGACAGTATTCTAATTATCATCATCACAAGTGAAAAAGGGGACATAACAACAGAACCTGAGGAAATCCAAAACATCATCAGATCCTACTACAAAAGGCTATACTCAACAAAACTAGAAAACATGGATGAAATGGACAACTTTCTAGACAGATACCAGGGACCAAAGTTAAATCAGGATCAGATTAACAATCTAAACAGTCCCATTTCCTCTAAAGAAATAAAAGCAGTCATTAATACTCTCCCAACCAAAAAAAGCACAGGACCAGATGGGCTTAGTGCGGAGTTCTATCAGACCTTCAAAGAAGACCTAATTCCAACTTTCTTCAAACTATTCCACAAAATAGAAGCAGAAGGTACTTTACCCAATTCAATCTATGAAGCCACAATTACTCTGATACCTAAACCACACAAAGATCCAACAAAGAAAGAGAACTCAGACCAATTTCTCTCATGAATATCGATGGAAAAATACTCAATATAATCCTCGCAAACCGAATCCAAGAAGACATAAAAAATGATCATCCATCATGACCAAGTAGACTTCATCCCATGAATGGAGGGATGGTTTAATATATGGAAACCCATCAACGAAATTCACTATATTAACAAACTCAAAGACAAAAAACACATGATCATTTGCTTAGATACTGAGAAAGCATTTGATAAAATCTAACACCCATTCATGATAATAGTTTTGGGAAGATCAGGAATTCAATGTCCATACATAAACATAATCAATGCAATCTATAGCAAACCAGTAACGAAAATCAATCTAAGTGGAGAGAAACTCAAAGCAATCCCACTAAAATCAGGGACTAGACAAGGCTGCCCACTTTCTCCCTACCTATTCAATATAGTACTTGAAGTCCTATCCAGAGCAATTCTACAACAAATGGAGGTCAAGGGGATTCAAATTGGAAAGGAAAAAGTCAAACTATCACTATTTCCAGATGATATGATCATATATATAAGTGACCCTAAAAATTCCACCAAAGAACTCCTAAACCTGATAAAGAGCTTCAGTGCAGTAGCTGGATATAAAATTAACTCAAACAAATCAATAGCCTTTCTCTACACAAAGGATAATCGGACTGAGAAAGAAATTAGAGAAACCACACCCTTCACAATAGTCACTAACAATATAAAATACCTTGGTGTGAATCTAAGGAAGTGAAAGATGTGTATGATAAGAACTTCAAGTCTCTGAAGAAAGAAATTGAAGAAGATCTCAGAAGATGGAAAGATCTTCCATGCTCATGGATTAGCAGGATTAATATAGCCAAAATGGCTATCCTGCCGAAGGCAATCTACATATTCAATGCAATTGCCATAAAAATTCCTACTCAATTCTTCACTGAGTTAGAAAGGGTAATTTGCAAATTCATCTGGAACAATAAAAGACCTAGGATAGCAAAAATTATGCTCAACAATAAAAGAACCTCTGGGGGAATCACCATGCCTGACTTCAAGCTGTACTACAGAGCAATTGTGAAAAAAACTGCATGGTACTGGTAGATCAATGGAATAGAATTAAAGACCCAGAAATGAACCCAAACACCTATGGTCAATTGATCTTTGACAAAGGATCTAAAACCATCCAGTGGAAAAAAGATAGCATTTTCAACAAATGGTGCTGGCACAACTGGCAGTTATCATGCAGAAGAATGCAAATTGATCCATTCTTATCTCCTTGTACAAAGCTCAAGTCTAAGTGGATCAAAGACCTCCATATAAAAGCAGAGACACTGAAATTTATAGAGGAGAAATTGGAGAAAAACCTCGAAGATATGGGCACAGAGGAAAAATTCCTAAACAGAACAGCAATGGCTTGTGCTATAAGATCAAGAATTGTCAAATGGGCCGTTATAAAATTGCAAAGCTTCTGTAATGCAAAAGACACTGTCAATAAGACAAAAAGGCCACCAACAGATTGGGAAAGGATTTTTACCAATCCTAAATCTGATATGGGACTAATATCGAATATATACAAAGAGCTCAAGAAGCTGGACTCCAGAAATACAAATTAAATAATGGTTTACAGAGCTTAATAAAGATTTCTCAAGTGAGAAATATCGAATGGCAGAGAAGCACCTGAAATAAATGTTCAACATCCTTAATCATCCGGGAACTGTAAATCAAAACAACGTTGAGATTCCACCTCAATCCAGTCAGAATGACTAAGATCAAAAACTCAGATGACAGCAGATGCTGGCAAGGATGTACAAAAAGAGGAACACCCCTCCATTGCTGGTGGGATTGCAAGCTGGTACAACCACTCTGGAAATCAGTCTGGAGGTTCCTCATAAAATTAGACATAGGACTACTGGAAGACCCAGCAATGCCTCTCCTGGGCATATACCCAGAATATGTTCCAACTGGTAATAAGAACACATGCTCCACTATGTTCATAGCAGCTTTATTTATAATAGCCAGAAGATGGAAAGAACGCAGATACAGAAGAATGGATACAGAAAATGTGGTACATTTAAACAATGGAGTACTACTCAGCTATTAAAAACAATGAATTTATGAAATTCATTCTTGGGCAAACGAATATATCTGGAGTATATCATACTGAGTGAGGTAACACAATCACAAAAGAATTCACTTGATATGCACTCGCTGAAAAGTGGATCTTCTCCCAGAAACTTAGAATACCCAAGATAAAATTTGTAAAACACAAGAAAATCAAGAACAAAACCAAAGTTTGCATACTTCATTCCTTCTTAGATTAGAGAAAAAAACTCCCATGAAAGGAGGTACAGAGACGAAGATTGGAGCTAAGACTAAAGGAAGGCCCATCCAGAGACTACCCCACCTGGGGATCCATCTCATAATCATCCACCCATCCCAGACACTATTGCATATGCCATCAAGATTTTGATGAAAGGACCCTGATATAACTATCTCGAGTGAGGCTATGCCAGTGCTTGGCAAATACAAAAGGGGATGCTCATAGTCATCTATAGGATGAAACACGGGGCCCCCAATGGAGGAGCTAGAGATATTACCCAAGGATCTGAAGGGGTCTACAACCCTTTAGGTGGAACAATAATATGAACTAACCAGTACCCCCAGAGTTCATGTCTCTAGATGCATATGTAGCAGAAGATAGCTTACTCAACCATCATTGGTAAGAGAGGCCCCTTGGTCTTACAAACTTTATAAGCCCCAGTACAGGGGAATGCCAGGGCCAAGAAGTGGGTGTGGGAGGGTAGGGGAGCAGGGTTGGGAGGGTATAGGAAACTTTCGGGATAGCATTTGAAATGTAAATAAAGAAAATATCTAATAAAAAATTTTTTGAAAAAAAAAAGAATTGGATGTTGCAGAATAGAAGAGTACTTGCCCAACAAGCATACAGCCCTGTGTTTGATTCTCAGCACTGCCCCAAATATCACAAGCCAGCACTTTACTTTCAGTCTGTCTCCATGCCTCTTCATTAGTGCTACTGTTAAAGCTTATGTAAAATGTTAAGACCTATGTAACAATTATGTGGCTAGCCTATCACCACAAGGAAACCTTATCATATGTTTCTGCTATTACTAGGAAACATTATGTTAAGATTGATTACATATTCTGTTATGTTCTGCTCCATTGGAAACAAATCATGATAGAACTCATTGTAACTGGTTTTCTCTTCTCTTCTCTTCTCTTCTCTTCTCTTCTCTTCTCTTCTCTTCTCTTCTCTTCTCTTCTCTTCTCTTCTCTTCTCTTCTCTTCTCTTCTCCTCTCCTCTCCTCTCTTTCTTTCTTTCTTCCTTCCTTCCTTCCTTTCTTCCTTCCTTCCTTCCTTCCTTTCTTTCTTTCTTTCTTTCTTTCTTTCTTTCTTTCTTTCTTTCTTTCTTTCTTTCTTTCTTTCTCTCAAATATTTAACCACAATAAGCTAGGACACAAACCACCTAATATTTTTTATGGTATAAGCTGCCTCTGGGAGCTTGTTAGACCCCAACATAAGAGAGATACCTTCACAAATATAAGGAATTATTAGGAATAAGACATCCACGTTTATTAGTGGTTCAGTAAAGTTAAAGTTCCCAAGACTTCCCAGAAAAATGACATTCTACCTGGCAGAAATAGAAATAACATCCTGGTTGACAAGTTAAGAAATAAATGTTAGACAAGTCCCATCCCAGTCTACAAGTTAGGACATGAATAGGACAAGGCAAATCCCCTGCCACAGTTGAATATCCAACCCGTGGGAGCAGGATAAATGTCCAGCGCAGACATGTTCCTATGGAAATCCCCTATCCTATATCTAGATTGGTGAAACTACTTGGCACAGATGTTTGTGGATTTGGAGTGTAAAATCCCTGTAGCATCTTAATTCAGGATCATAGTTCAGTTTCAGAATTTGTACCACAACTCTGGTCAACCAGTCCTGGGGCATGTACTCAATAAACTATCCCTGTCTGACTGAGATTTGAGATCGGTGTTTTTGTGGTTTATCAATAACTTCCTACACCCCAACAGCTACCTTATCACTACAAGGTTTTGTACATGCTCATAAGTTGTTAGCTTTTCTACTCTTTTGGTAGCAATTGTTATTTGATTAATAACATAAAAGAGGGGAAGGGACAGGGGATGATTACAATTGGGACACTTGTTAAAACTGCACCATTCCTGGTACCTCCTTCACGTCTAAGGTGGAACTCTCATTCTTAGCTAGAATAAATGTTTAGATGTTTTGTTGTACCCATTATCCTAGCTATGATTACTTCAAAATGTTTAATAGACATGGTAGAACCTGCAGCCTTAGAAAAATTATGACTCCTTTGCTTCCTTTCCCTAGGAACATCACAAAGTCACTGTTGCTATGTCTCTCCAATACTTACATTTATTGTGGAATCTTCTCTCTTCCTTTATGGTCTCAGGAACTCTAACAATAAAAGTCCAGAGCTCCTGTTGCCATTTTTGGTTTGTTTGTTTGTTTGTTTGTTATTTTGTTTTTGTACTTTTTCTTGTTTTTGTTTTTGTTTGTTTGCTTTTGCTTTTATTTTTGTTTTTGTTTCATCAGGACTTTGCCTGATATTTTGTGGGTAGATTATTCATTATTCTGCTCTCTACCACATCAACTACATCTTCTGAAAACACATATTGAGAAACTATCCACAACCTACCAAACATGCTCTTATCCATGATATTTCCTAACAGCCCATAGAAGTCCTTTTTTTAATAGATCATATATTGTAAAACAAAGCAATTTTCAGAAGATATAAGAAAATGGAAAATATCCTTGCATTCTATCTTACCACAATGATACAAAGAGCAAGATCAATAGCAAAATATTACAAAAATTAAAATACACAAACACTAAACAACATAGTGCTGAGTGATGATTTTTAATTGAAGAAATTAAGAGGAAAATTTTAACACACCAGTAATTAAATAAAATGAAGGCACAAGATACCAAAGCCTTTGGAACACAATGAAGGCAATGTGAATTGGGAACTTACTACAATAAAAATTAGCAAGGAGAGACAATGAGATACCTCAAGAAGTAAAATCAATCATGACTAGTATCTGAGGACCTAAACTTGTATAAATATGGATGGATATTCCATAAAATGTCCTCTGATTTCCACAAAATGGAATAGCATTTTCAGCAAACAAACATGAGTATATAATAATATGCTAAAAATTGTAAATCAAGAAGAAATAACTAAATGATTCATCCTAAGAATCTGAAAAAAATATAAACAAACCAAACCCCAAAATAGTAGATAGCAAGAAATAACTTAAATCAGAAGAGAGATGAATTACCTAGAAACATAAAATATAAAAATTCAAACAAACCAAGACAACAAAATACAAATATACAATAAAAGGGAGACTTGATCCTTGAAAAAGATAAACATAATAAATACCCATCAAAATCAATCAAAATTAAGAGAAATGACAAAATCCATAAAATTAGAGATAAACAATGAGACGTCATGACAGATGCAAAGAAGAAGAAGGAGAAAGAGGAGAAGGAAAAAGAGAAGAAATTTCAGTTGCATAATTATAAATCTATTGTGGTTTGAATGAGATGTTTGTCTTTATAACAGATCTTCAGTCATTGGTTCTCAGTTGGTGGTACTGTTTAGTGTGTATTAGAATGTGTTGCTTTGCTGGAAAAAGAACATAGGCTTTGAGAATTAAAAATATATATATGCAATTTCTAGTACACTTTCTCCACTTTCTGTTTGTAATTTGAGATATGAATCCTCAGATATTCTAGCTTCTGTGACTGCTGCTATGATTCCATTCTATGATGGATACTTATTTTCCAGAAAAATGAATTTTTTTCTATAAGTTATCTTAGTCACATTGTTTTATCATTTACCATATTATTACAATAGTAAAGTAATGCTACATACACCTATAGACATATGAAGTGAAAAAGTTAAAAAAATATGTGAAATTCTAGAAGTGTCAGACTCCCCAAAACTACAAGGTGAGATCGTGTTTTCAGGAGTTGCTTTTACAGGCAAGAAAATGGAAGCCAAAGGGAAACCTGTTTGAGGGTTCTATGGAAGTATTGTCAAAGATGTTTGATTAAGAAGGGATAACACACCCAGAATGTGTGGGACTTTTCTTGAGATGACTTCCTTGACCAAACATAAAGGAGAGAGCACAAAAGTATTCATCTGTCTGCTCCTTGACTATTAATATCTATTTGTATAAACCATATGACCTAGTTATGAACACAAATCAACCTCTTCATTTGTCTTTCATCAAGTATTTTGTCATAGCAACAAGAAGCACAATAAATGCATTAAACTATATAAATAGATATCTATGTACACTCTTGTGTATAGTGAAATATTTTAATTAAAATTTTACTGGTTTTATTTTTACTTTTTTTAGGTTTCCTATGTATAAGCACTAATTGGAGTAGAGGATAACAAACACATAGTATGTGACACATAGTATGGTCCCAAATAAGAAATAAAGAGGCTCTCTTTTAGCTCCACTTGAAAATGATTTTAATGTCTTATTTAAGAATAACATTTTCAGCCGGGCGTGGTGGTGCACGCCTTTAATCCCAGCACTCGGGAGGCAGAGGCAGGCGGATTTCTGAGTTCGAGGCCAGCCTGGTCTACAAAGTGAGTTCCAGGACAGCCAGGGCTAGACAGAGAAACCCTGTCTCAAAAAAAAAAAATAAAATAAAATAAAATAAAATAAAAAACCAACAACAACAAAAAAAAACAAGAATAACATTTTCAAACACAATAAAATGACATGTTTTTATTAGTCAAAAGATTATGCCACTGACAAGATAAATATTATTTTCTCAAGGAATCCTTGTGTTCCAAAGCTTCATTTTATAAGAACCAATCATTTTCATAGATGATGAAGTTCTACTCACCTATTAAAGAGAAATACTACACAGTTCATTGTTAATAATTTGAGAAATTTATCCCTTAAATTCATGAGTGTAAAAGCAAAGTTGTTTTTAATTTTATCACATTTACATGGAATATATTAACATTACCCTGAGTATATAAGTTCTTCTCAGTGTATGAAAATAAGGAAATATCTATAAGAGTGGGACTTCTCTATATTTTCAAACTTCTTGAAAATTTTCAGCTTCTAGTGGGTATATGTTATTAAAGGTATGTCAGATATACCTTTCCACTAAATGAAATAAAAGTAAAATATGTACAGAACACACAAAGAAAGCAGAAAACTATCAAGTTATGCAATAATTACTGCAGCACGGTTCAGATAACAGTAAGAATTCAGAATAACAGATTCTATGTGTAATGAGAGCATTTCTCTATAGGGAGAGCTCTGGGCTCTGATGTGATCATCATGAAGGAGAATTTGAAATAGACAGGGGCTAGTTTCCCAGAGTGTATTCCAAATTCAGAAGAGAAAGATCAAAAGAAATTATAGGTTAAGATAGTTGTTCTAAAAATGACATAAATACTTCAATAGTATCATATTTAATAATAAAGTATCTAAGTATTTTAATGAATAATGTCTTAAAACATTAAAGCAGAAAGACTGAAGGTCAAAAAACAATACAAATTTA
Organism: Mus minutoides; assembly: GCA_902729485.2. NCBI lineage: Eukaryota > Metazoa > Chordata > Mammalia > Rodentia > Muridae > Mus > Mus minutoides. The sequence goes on along the minus strand of LR751916.1, from coordinate 101,486 downwards.
AATCTTCAACACACAAAAGTATTTTATTATTTACAAAAATAATAAACAAAACAAAAATAAACATCATTAAATTTATACCAGAATTTAAGAGCAAAATATTTTTATTCTTTTCATTGATTTGGTAAGAATTTATTCTTCATCATGTGATAACTCTTTGATGAATTTCTTTTTGCTTAATATTCTCTCAGTTAAACTTGTGAGAAGTTTATGTTTTTTATTTTAAGACAGAATTTCTATTTTCTTTAAAATTTAAGTAAATTCTTTAATTACATATTATTAAGAACAAAAAAATGACCTCAATATGAATGTGTAAATCTAACCAAATATATCCAGATAATGACAAATCATCATAGTTAGACATTTATTATCTAATTGGAAGAAATTTTCAAAAATAACAAATACCATTAAAATATCAAAGTTTGAAAAGACACAAACAATTCTATTCTGTATGAACATATTACAAAAAAAAAACCTGAACTCTTAAGTATGCACTGCAGGTTTTATTCAATCATGTGAATAATCTTTAAATGTGTGTTAGATTATAAGTAAACTATGAAAAGTTTTAAAGTCCCAAAGCATAGCAGGCCCTTCTCTGACAATTAACTCATCAATTATCTGTATGCATAAAATGGTTACTTATATAAAAATGCAGAGGCTTACATAGAGATGTAGTATGTATACTAACAAAACTCATGCACATACATTGAATTAATGACGTTAGCAAAGCTAATAGACACAGAGAACTTACAAATTATTATTACATATTATTTTAAAGAAGATATTTAAATGAAAATTTAAAAATTATATAATAAGTTGAAAATATTAAACATCTTAACAGTTTTAATCACATGTAAATTAATCAGAAAACTAATAAAGAACATTGAGCGAACCATAGCCATTAACGGGATAGTCACCATGCATGGAATCCCTCAGAATTATAAAAGAAGTCTATAATATATTTTATCTTTCCACTTATTGTCATATAAACTGAATTTCGTGGTAGAGATAATTCATTTTAATAGGAAAAGATAATGACCTAAAAAGAAATAAAAGATTTTTGGTGAAAATAAGGTAAGAATATTCTTCTTTTCTATACAGCTCCATTATAGAACAATGGCTATTAAAAGACTTGGTGACTAGGCCGGGTAATGGTGGCACACGCCTTTAATCCTAGCACAGCAGAGGCAGAGGCAGGCGGATTTCTGAGTTCGAGGGCAGCCTGATCTACAGAGTGAGTTTCAGGATAGCCAGGGCTACACAGAGAAACCCTATCTTGGAAAAAAAAAAAGAAAAGAAAAGAGTCGGTGACAAATAAAAATGTTTCCAAATAACACATCATCCAGGAGTCTAACCTGAAAATAAGAGATGAGACAATATTGTCATTGTATGGTTCTTTCAACAAACTATCCTTTCAAACTTCCTGTTTATAAAGTGCAATATAAATTTTCATTCATTATATACTACATAAAATTAACAACTTCAGGGTTAGAATATTATATAAAACAATATTGTTTAACAATGCAATATAATTATTTTGATTGACAAGTTGATAAATTTTGTAAGAGCAGAAAGAGCAATAAACAGTATGGACTCACAAAGCACCTTGAAGTAAGAAGAACCACTTCTCTAGGAAAATTAGTCACTGGAAGGTTAACAATTGCACAGTGGATAACCCCACACATGTACTTGTGTGTATACAGCCAGTATTATTGATTCACAGGATTAAAAACACAATTTAAATTTATGGAAACACATGAAGGTTTGAGTGATATGTATTGAAGGAGTCCTGAGAGGATTTGGAGCATTAGAGTAGAGATTGAATATGATCAAAATATCTTGTATATGTGTATGAAAGATATAAAATCAAAGCATTATTTAAAATAAAAAATTGGGTATACATTGAGAAGAAATTTTAAAGGATCCAATTTAGAAAAAAGAGTTAATTTACACAGTAGGAAATGTATATGTAGAACAAGAATACTATCAAGTTACTAATACTAGAATTTGTAAAGTTTGACAAATTCATAGGAATCAATCAGCAGGGTGTTGTGGTTCCTGTTGCAATCTCAGCTCTTTAGAAGAGTTAAATAGTAGATTTAGCTACATAGCAACTTCAATGTAGGTGGAATCTTAAAAATTAAATTGGACAGTAGACTATAAAAAGAAGTTGAGGTGATGCTTAATAGACTTAGCAATCTCTTCATTGAGGAAAATAGGTAAAGGATAATGGAATGTGATTGGTCCCTAATTCAGCTGGTCAGTTAAAATAACTAAAATGGACTCCTACAACCATTGGCAAAAATCAATATGACTGATAATGACATGACTTTTCAAGGACATAAAAGAAGATAAATTACCCCTGTGGTGGATTGCTTGACACAAGGAGTGGCAGTATTAGGAAGTATAGCCTTGTTGGAGTAAGTGTGGCCTTGATGGAGGAAGTGAATCACTGTGGTTATGGGATTGGAGCCCCCACCCGTCCCCCACTTCGCTGCCTGGAAGCTGGTCTTCTGTCTACCTTTGCACGAAGATGTACACCTCTCAGCTCCTCCTGCCTCATGTCTGCCTGGATGTTGTCGTGTTCCCATCTAGATGATAATGGGCTGAACATCTGAACCTGTAATCCAGCCCCAAATAAATGTTGTCCTTTATAAGAGTTGCCTTTGTCATGGTGTCTGTTCACAGCAGTAAAACTCTAAGACAATCTTGTTGCAAGGCATACCAATGTGGAAGACTGTTGGTTTAATACACACATGATAAACATGTTAGGTGATTCAACAAAATTGAGAGCTAAAGCAAATGTGTATTATAAAAGTGTTCAAACTTGACTATAAATTCCACAGAAAGAAACTGACACTGAAGTACACATAGAGAGAAGTTGATGTTTACATTCAGTATCATTTAAATGACACACAAGCAGCAGGAAGGAATTTCAGGGAATGTTGACATTACTCATTCATTGTGTGCAGATCAATTACAAGAAAGTACTGTAAGTAGATAAATCTGTACTGCGGTGCTTAAGGACTCTAAATATGGAAATAAAATTACATGTAAATATGAGGCAATTTTTAAACACTAGTAGCCACCTTCAGGAAAGTCATGCAGAATTGTGACTATTCAGTATTGCTTTCTAGACCACGTGGGTGGCTTTCTTCAGAATGGCAAGAACATTGTTTGATACAGTTAAAGTGTAAACCATAGTACTACTTAGAAAGAGTCATCGTCATCCTGCCATAGTTTTATATATCTTGAACATGTATGCAGTCTATATTCCACATTTAAAAGATCAAAGCAGGATGGCAGGAGCACAGAGCTACTGGAAGTACTTTGGGTAAGTAACTGCAATCACACCATGGATTCCTGCTTGGAGATTTGTTGGTATCAATGATTCTACAGCAGCTCAACTCTCCTTCTTGCCATGTAGAGTTGGAAAGGGACTCAGTTAAACCCATGATAGGGCACTAATTGCTGCCATCAAATTAAGGAAGTAGTCCTAATTAGACTCTGAACGATTCCAAAAACCATTCAGCATAGTATTCACAACTATAAGACTTAAATCAAGAATTGGTGTCTTAGGCAATTAAATATAATTAAAAAAGAGAAATTTAGTAAAACTTCAGTGAAACGAATTTTAATCAGCTGAAAGAAGTAATGGAAGTCAGAAATATAAAATCTACACAGGTTATCACACTTTTTCTCATTGTTATTAGAATATAGCTTTGAGGGAATAAAATGAGATATCAGCAAAAAAATTTAAAAAAACATACACAAACACACACACACACACAACAACAACAACAACAAAATTCTATCACAATAGGTAGAAATAAAGTGGTTGTTCCACAACTGCTAAATCAATATAATCTAGTAGATTTTTTGATCTATGGAATACATAGACCAATAAGTGATTAAATTCCATTTCAAAGGTTTGAATCCATTTACATAAATTTTTATTTAAATTTTTAAATAGTTAACATTTAAAACATGAAAAAATTAATAATATCCCCATTAAAAAGTGGGGCACAGAGTTAAACAAAGAATTCTCAACTGAGGAATACCAAATGGCTGAGAAACACTTGAAAAAATGCTCAACATCCTTAATCATCAGGGAAATGCAGATCAAAACAACCCTGAGATTCCACCTCACACCAGTAAGAATGGCTAAGATCAAAAATTCAGATGACAACAGTTGCTGGCGTGGATGTGGAGAAAGGGGAACACTCCTCCATTGTTGGTGGGAATGCAAGCTGGTTCAACCANGGCCATCAGTGGGAAGAGAGGCCCCTTGGTTATGCAGACTTTATATGCCCCAATACAGGGGAACGCCGGGGCCAAGGGGTGGGAGCGGGTGGGTAGGGGAGCAGGGCCGGGAGGGGGGAGGATACAGGGAACTTTCTGGATAACACTTGAAATGTAAATGAAGAAAATATCTAATAAAAGTTGAAAAAAAAAGAAAAAATTAATAATTGGCAAGAGAAACAAAACTGCATGTAGTTAACACAAAATCTGATATGATTCAAAGACTAAATAGGAGAGGACAGTTTGAGTGAAGTTTATCTGTATGCAGGAAAGAACTTTTCTGATATTTGAAGTTAGTTTAGTCTCAGCTGTGACCAGTTTTGAAACATGTCTTAGGGTAAATCTGTAAAATCTTTTGGTTTTAGTTTTCATATAAGAAATTGGTTGAATCCTAGAAAGATATTTTGCAGTGTTTTTGATGGTATTGTCATAATTCTAAAAGAGGAAGAGTAACAAAAAGCTGAATGAACCTGAACTTTAGCAATAGCTGTAAAATGTAGGTGGTGTTAATTTCTAATTTACGGGGTTTTATGAAAATAAAGAAAATGATTTATGCAAAATGTTTTATAAAATATTTTACATTCAGCATGACCATTAAAAATCACTCTTATTATTCACAGTAACACTGTCAAACAGAATGAGGGAATTGGCTAGTATATATTGCAAGGATGTTTCCACCTAAAATTTTTTTAGTCAGCAGTTTATGAAACAAGTCATTTGGAAAGACAAAGAAATTTAATAGAATAGTTAATTCTCTAGTTAGTTTGTCAAAAGGATGTATGTATCAGGATAACAAAATTAAGACAAATAACTCTAATTCATGAATGGTTAGGATAACTCTTTCCTTGCATGCTTTAAAAGTTTGTGTTGGATCTGGCTTATCTATTCCCTCGTTCTGAATATTTAACTCAATACCCTAGTTTCCAGGTTATCACTAAGGTTATAAATTTAATAAAACAGGAGTAGATTTTCACATCTATGGAATCTCTCCTAAACTTAGTTTGGTTAATAAAACATACACTTACAGATTTTATTTTTCTGAATTTTCATTGTTAAGAAAAAGTAAAAAAAATAAGTCTCAGAGTTCTATTCTAACATAGTCTGAAAGTTTGGTCTTACCTGAATTTTCCTGAGTCCAATTTTTCTGTGATTTTAAAAACTACAATAAAAATGTGTATACACACAGACATGAACAGACACACAGATACACACAAACATACAAATGCACACATACATATATGCACACACACACAGAGAGAGAGAGAGTCTGAGAAATATATGCAGCATCTACAATTATTTTTCACAAAAAATGATTACTACCCTATACAACACTACTTTAAAATAATGTATTAATTTTAAAATAGTCAGATGTGTGAAATTTTTTGATATTTCATCATCTTCATGCTGCTGTTATCTTATTATATCATGGTCAAATCAGCACTTATGATTATATAGCTAGAAAAAGAGACAAAAATAACAAATTCAAACATAAAGTTCATAGAAATCAACTGGGACTATCCCTTCATTCAACATAGGATCATTAATACACAAGGGCAGGAAGGAGAGAGATTCTTCAGTGAATTTAAGATACAGAATGTAGAAATTTTAATAATTCAAGGCTCAAAAGATGAGATCATTTCTTTTTGGAAGAAGAATGGTCTCTAGGGAGCAAGAACAAGTCAACCTCATGGGGTAAGTTTCTTGAAGCACTCCATTATTTAAGAACTCCCAGTACAAAATTATCCATTGAATACAGTGAATTTTTTCTTATTTGCATCTGTAGTCAAGCTTTTCCTCAGAGGCCATAAACCTCTGTAGAAAGAGCAGGGAGAGAATCATCTAAATTTATTTCTACAATGATGTTTAGTATTGCTTATTATTCTAAGTTGATTCTTAATAGTTCATCAATAAGTTTAACATAAATTTAGGCTCAGGTGAATGCTTTATAGGTGAACACTGAACTATTTCCATGGATCTCATATAACAAACAGGTCAATATCAGTGAGTCTTGCATACCTAAAGATCTAGTAATATAAAATTTGTAGCATTGTACAGTTTTTTAATATTATCTTTCTTTCACATACTACTTGAGTGTGCTCTCACACAGTTAAATCTCCTTGGTACATTACCTTTTCTATTTCTATTTCAATGATACATCTTCCAAAAAGTCATGTCCTCCTGGTAATTTACCCCATAGAAACTGTCTCATCCTCACTGTATTCATTTTATTGTATTTAATTACTCATGTAGAATTACTATTTACTTTCCTTTGCTCATTATACATAACTACTAAGTGAATATATATATTTATATATATATATATAAATAAATATATATGTGTGTGTATAATATATATGAATATATGTATATATATATTCACTTAGTAGTTATGTATAATGAACAAAGGAAAGTAAATATACATATATATTCATTTTATATTCATTTTATTAGTTTCATGTAATAAACATTTATCCATTGATGTCACTTTAATTTCCATTTATTTCATAGCTACCAGGCATGTTATCAAGCTTGAGAAACATAGCCAAACAATCAGACAAACTTTTCCATGAAAAAAAGAAAGGCATTTTAATAAATATTCCCATTGAAGAATATTCTAGAATAGGATGTCAAAATGGTAGCTGATATCAAAAAGACTTCTCTAAAGAATTATTTCTTAGGAGCAATATCAAATACCACTTGAAATAACAAGTAAAAAAGGCTATTGCATGAAAAGGTTCCATGTATGGGGAATCACCTTAGAAACTTCCCATGTTTGGAGTTGTTTTACTGAAGCAATAGAAAACAAGTGCTTACATCTGCCATAACAAGGGATAAAATAGAGTGTGCGAGTAAGGATGAACACCTGAATTGTGCAGAGAATTAAAGAACTCTATACAAATTTCTTCTTCTTATCTCGAGGATAATTTGAACTCTACTGAAAAGTAGAATTGTTACATTATCAACTATTCCTTAAGGAAATATAATTACAGCACCTGTGGAAGGAGAATATACAGGAATGAGAGTTGGCATCAGCTATGCAGAAAAAAAAATGTTTAGATTTATGCTCCAGATGATGATAGCAAATTTAGAGCTATGATAATGACATGATGGTGACATTGAAACAAATGTCACCAGGTAGATCAGAATTATTTGGGATATAAAATGTGATGGTAGTTTGATTACAAGAATCCACTGAGTGAAGTTTGCAGGCTTAAATGTTAACCTTTAGGTGTATATAAAACCATGAATGAGTAATAATGTCATTCACTTAAAGAACATTGTGTTGAAAGGCAGAACACCCAAGTGATAAATTCAGACTCATAGTGCTGATTTTTAGAAAAGAAAATTAAAAGTACAGTAGTATATGGAACATTTTGAAAGGCAAATAGGTAAGTGTTGCATGTGCATATTCTTCTAATTATTGACACATTCATTCATTGATTATTCATTCTTAGCTGTTGAAAACTAGAAAATCAGTAGCAAGATTTGAGTTAAGGTTATACATGGTTAATATAATCATCTGTAGTGAATAGATGTCCTAGAATAGAATGTGATTAGGTCTAGGTACCACCAGTGTTTAGTAATGACTGAAGTCCTGGATATAAATGAATTTGCCTGCAGCAATATAGAAAGCAAAGTGAAGAAAGACTATAACTGAGCATCAAAGAATTCTAGTGATCTAAAAAAGAAACTTAAAATAGTACAAAAAGGACACAAGAAATATTACTGTGGAAGTGAGTAAAAGGCAGAGAATATCATTTTTTTATATATGAAAATTTCTATAAATCTAAACACAGTTGATGCTAATTTAATTTAAAAATACTAAATATTAAATAGATGATTAATAACAGTTGTTTTATTGAGTATAAATGTTATCCCAAGCTGGGCACTAGTGGTTCATGCCTTTAATCCCAACACTGGGGAGGCAGACGCAGACGGATTTCTGAGTTCGAGGCCAGCCTGGGCTACAGAGTGAGTTCCGGGACAGCCAGGCCTACACAGAGAAACCCTGTCTCAAAAAACAAGAAAAAAATTAAAAATAAATAAAAAAACAAAACAAAACAAAACAAAACAAAACAAAGGTTATCCCATAATTGTCTTTTATTTGATGAAGGTATTCATCCCTAGAAAAGGAAACAGATGTATACATTGAGGGAGTCTGTAAGGTGTAAGTTCCAAAAAACCCACCAGTAGGCTCAACTTCTGTTTATTAAATGAGTTGTTATTTACAGAGAGTAAGAAAGCAATTATAGCCAGGTGTGGTGGCGCACGCCTTTAATCCCAGCACTCGGGAGGCAGAGGCAGGCGGATTTCTGAGTTCGAGGCCAGCCTGGTTTACAAAGTGAGTTCCAGGACAGCCAGAGCTACACAGAGAAACCCTGTCTCGAAAAACCAAAAAAAAAAAAAAAAAAAAAAAAAAAGCAAGCAATTATAGTAGTGTTGAAGAGAAAGAAATATGAGTGGAATGGGGAGCAGGGTGGGGGAGTGTTCCTGGCCCTGGCATTCACCTCCCATTGATGGCAACTAGGCCATCCTCTGCTACATATGCAACTAGAACAACAGCTCTGGGGGTACTGGTTAGTTCATATCGTTGTTCCTCCTATAGGGTTGCAGACCCCTTTAGCTCCGTGGGTACTTTCTCTAGCTCCTTCATTAGGGGCTCTGTGTTCCATCCAATAGATGACTGTGTGCATCCACTTCTGTATTTGCCAGGCATTGACCTATACTCACAAGAGTGAGCTATGTCAGGGTCCTGTCAGCAAAATCTTAAGAATAAGAAACAATAGCCCCCCCCTGCTCTTTTAATGGAATTAAAAGTATCATTCTTCCTTTAGTCTTAGCAATTGGGAGACAGAGGCAGGTGAATTTCTGAGTTCCAGGCCAGCCTGAACTACAGAGTGAGTTCCAGGACAGCCAAGGCTACACAGAGAAATCCTGTCTCGAAAAAACAAAATCAAAAACAAAACAAAACAAAAAGTATCATTGCTTCTTTTCCAAAATAACTGCTTATAAAATTTTCCAATCACTATTCTGAAACCAATACTATATTGTAAAAAATAAAAAGATACTTAGAGTACTAATGAATAAATAATACATTAAATCATTTCTGATAAATGTTTACTTTGTATTCAATAACTTGCAGTATTTTTCTTTAATGTACAAAATTATGATTTAAAACTGTACTTGGCCTGAAAGTTAAACTCACAAATTCCCCACAATTGTGGGACAAAATAAAAATTAAATTATATTTAATACTTTTAAAATGTAACATTATAATAAAATATGATAAATGATACATATATCTATTAAAAAGAGAATAATTTGAAATTTCTTTTTAAATGATTTATATCTTTTGATTATCTCTCAGTCTCTTTGTGTGTGTGTGTGTGTGTGTGTGTGTGTGTGTGTGTGTGTGTGTGTATTAGTGTATGTTAGTATCTGCATATGCGTGCAGCTGCCCTTGGAGAACAAAGGAAAGTGTCAAATTCTCTGGGATTGGAGATACAGACATTGCTGAATGACTTTAAACTACGTTTAGAAGCAATATCAAGTCCTTTCAAAGAGCAAGACATGTTCTTAACCAATTAGCCCATAGCTTCTTTTACTATCTTGAAGCATTTTGTAAATGTTCTCAATGTTGTTGATAATAATCATCTCTCACTTCCCACTTCTAATTGCTCCGAAGGTGATCAATACCAGCTCCCTCCCAAACTCACACTCTGGATTTATTTATTTATCACTTTCTTGTTTATTTATTTATCTGCCTTTAACTATTGAGTCTAGTTAGTGTTGTTAATATTTGTATGAATGTAGATTCATATACTGTAGCATGGGGAAACTACCAAAAAATAACTCTCTCCTCTAGCACTAATCTACTACCCATAGTTTCTAAGCTAGGGGAAGGAATCTGGGAGCCACTCATTTCTTTATGCTAGAAGTTTTAACTTGTTTTATCTTATGCACGTCTTGTGCAGACAACTACAGTTTCTCTGAGTTAATGTGGGATTAGTTTTATGGTGTCTAGAGAAAAGTACTTATTCCCATCCTATGACTAATAAACTTTTTCCGTGTCTTTTCCTTCATATCCCCTGAGCCTTGTAAAAGGATGGGTGCTTTAATATAGATATTCTGTCTAAGGCTAAATGTATAAAGTTGCTTTTACTCAGCACTTTGAGAGGAAATGAGTCTCTGCATTAACCCATTGCAATAAGAAAAAATTCAAACAATAGTTGTAAATAGCACAAGTCTATGAATATAAAAGTAAATTTTGAGAAGGCAGTTTGTTAACACAATTACTTACAAAAACATGGGCCTATGACTTCTGTGTTTATAGGTTTTAACAGTCTTTGTAATACTAGGTATATATTGTCTCTTATTGAGCAAGCTTCAAACCCGATCAAGAAAGCTGTTGGTTAACATCCCCCCAGCCTCCCATAAATACAGTCTTGTCACTCTTGCTCTAGTGGGCACACCTTGACTATCAGGTCAGTATTACAGTATTCAGAATCTAGATCAAGGCAAGACTGTTATTTCTCACCAGTAGCTGGCACTCACTTTTGCAGCATCATGAAATCTAATCAAGAAAAGATGTGGTGATGGAGGCAAGAGATTCATTGAACATTCATCATGGATTTCTCTGTGCCTTGTAACTAAAGTATGGGATGCTTGAAGAAGTAGGATTCTTACCATATGATTATTGTGGGTAACCAAGAGCAATGGCAGCAACATGCATTCTATCATATGTGACTTAGCCTATTTCCACCAATAAATTCTAGAGGGGTGATTCATGTCGATCATTGAGATTTTCATTTACTAACCAAACTTCTAGGAGCAATATTATTCCTAACTTCAGATGCCTCTGTTCAAACTCCCTTAATGAATACATTAACTAGATTACAAGCTAGTGGAATTGAAGGCTTCTGCATACATCTTTCAATTTGATTAACCCACCTTAAACCATTCCATTCCCCCAAGCCTCTGTACCCATTGCATATTAAACCTTGTTCTCCCAGTATTCTTTTCTATTCTTTCCTATCACTAATATTGTACTATACATTTTGTTATGTTTTTATTTTAGTTATATGATCATATGCTTCCAGTTAACATATTTATGTCCAGTTAATTTTGGTAAAGCCTTCTCTTAGGCCCCTCATGTAAAATCTCCAGGGTGCTTTCCAAAGAAGATTCACCAGTTCACTCTCTCATCAACTGTGTATAAGTAGTTCTCTCCCACTCCCCTCATATCCAAGTCTGCATTTTCTGTCTTCTAATTTCTAATTGAAAGTCATTTTGACTATGGTGACAGAGAATCAAAAAGTAGTTTTATTCTACATTTATCTGATGAGTAAGAATATTGAAAACTTTCAAACTGCTCAATGGGCTTTCATATATCTTTCTTAAGGACTTCATTTCCATGGCCAGATTTAATTGAGTTTTTTATTTGTTTATTGTTTATATATTTAGCTACTTATATATTTTATACACATATTTTCTATCAGTTGTATACCTCCCACAAATTATTTCTCCTTGTGTGTGCTGCCTCCTTGCTTAATGGCACTTTTTGTTACTGGGCAAAGGTGTTTTATGCCTTAAGATTTCATTTGTCCATTGTTCATGTTATTTTCTGGACTATGGAAGTTTTATTTAGAACCTCTATATCCATGCCTATAAACTGAAAAAAAAAGTAGATGACTTTAGATGGAACAGCCCTTTTTAGCAACATTGAATTTTCAATGAATGAGAGTCTGAGACATTTCTGTATCTAGATGTCTCCTTCATCTTTTTTTACTTCAGTTTCTTAAGTTTTCATTGTAGAAAACTTTAATTGTCTTAGTTTGGTTCATGCTTCAGCAGTGCAGTGTGTGTGTGTGTGTGTGTGTGTGTGTGTTTTAAAAATAACAAAAGATAAAAATAAAACATGTAAAAATACAATAAATTTGTTAACTATATAATAAATCAGCACAATTTAATTGTTCTCTTATATTAGCACCTACTTTTAAAAATTAATTTATTTTTTATACTCCATATTCCATTCCCCAGCCCCATCCACCCTCTGATGGCTTGACATCCCACACTTCCTTCCCACTCCCCGCCTGCACATGGAGACCACCCCACACCCCAACTGACTTTTAAACTCCCTAGGGCCTCTAGTCTCTTGAGGGTTAAGTATATCATCTCTGAATGAACACAGACCCAGAAGTCTTCTACTGTATGTGGGGGGGTGGGGGGGAGCTCATATCAGCTCCTGTATGCTATCTGGTGGTACAGTGTTTGAGAGATATCAAGTGTCCAGCCAGATTAATTGAGACTGCTGGTCCTCCTACAGGATCACTCTTCTCCTCAGCTTCTTTCAGCCTTTCCTAATTCAACAACAAGGGGCAACTGATTCTCTTCCTTGGTTGGGTAGAAATATCTGCATTTGACTCTAAGATGCTTGTTGGGTCTTCCAGAGTGCAGTCATGCTAGATCCCTTTTTGTGAGTGCTCCATAGACTCAGTAATAGTGTCAGGCCTGAGGACCACCCCTTGAGCTGGATCCCACTCTGTCCCTGTCACTGGATCTCCTTTTCCTCAGGCTACTCTCCATTTCCATTTCTGAAGTTCTTTCAGACAGAAACAATTTTGGGTCAGAGATGTGACTGTGGGGTGGCAACCCCTTCCCTCACTTGATGCCCTGTCTTCCTGCTGGAGCTCTGTAGTGTCCTCTCCCTACTGCTAGGCATTTTATCTAAGGTACCTCCCTTTGATTGTGAGAGTCTCTTAACTCCCAGGTCTCTGGTGCATTCTGAAGGGTCCTCCCCAACCCCCTATTTCCTGAGGTTGCCTGTTTACATTCTTTCTGCTCACCCTCAGGACTTTTCCCTCACCCAACACCAGATCAGGTTCTCCTCTGCCCTTTACTGCCCCCAATCCACTTCCCTCCCAGGTCCCTCCCTCTTTCCCCACTTGTGATTGCTTTCTACTCTCTCCCAAGTGGGACTGGGGAGTCTTCACTTGGGCACTTCATCTTGTTGACACTTATCAGTTCTGTGGATAATCTTGTGTATTCTGTACTTTTTTGTGGCTTATTAGTCTATTAATACGTGGTTAATATCCACTAATTAGTGAGTACATACCATGCACATCCTTTTGGGTCTGAGTTACCTCATTCAGGATGATATTTTCTAGTTCTGTCCATTTGCCTGCAAAACTCAGGATGTCCTCATTCCTAATAGCTGAGTAGTATTCCATTGTATAAATGAACCACATTTTCTGTATCCATTCTTCTGTTGTGGGACATCTAGGTTGAGCAACTAGGTTTTTTAAAAGTTAATAAATTCCATCTGTAATTTCTTCTAGTTTGTGAATTCAAATGAAATACCCACCCTGTTCTCCTAACTAGTTCCCTCAGGACAAACCATAAAAATATACATTTTATACCAAACAAGATTCAGCTACTAAATACAAGAAAATGGCTAGAATGTAATTTTAATATGTAATTCTTCATAAGGCATGATAAAACAACATTTAGTCATTAAAGTTAATAGACACCCAACTTCTCTTTCATTTAATGCCCTTTTCTTTCCTATTCAATTGTGTGAGACAACAATTTAAATCACCAATTCTAAAGGTAGCCACTTGAAATTACAATGTTTTATATTAGCAATTGTAATTATTTTTTTTTTGCTGGTAATATGTATGTCATAAAGAAAACAGAGGAATACTCACATATGTGAATTTGAGTGGTGAGTTTTAATGATGGGAAGCCAACAGAATATCTGAATAACTAACTTACATTATGTTAAAACACATACAAAATCATAATTCTCAAAGTGTTGCACTTATTACAAAACTTTATAATCTCATTTTATTTATTCCCTCTGTCATGACTAACTAAAGCTTCCACAATTTATTATTATTATATGTAAGCATTTTGTTAAAGCATTGTTTAATTTTAACAATTATTATTCTAAACCAAAACATTGTTAATCAAATATCTGAATATATTTATATGTCTTCAATAACATTCTGCTCAGAAGTTAAGTAATAAATCCTTGCATTCCTACAGAGAATTCAAACTGTTAAGACAGATGAATTCAATTTCTGTTTTCCTTTTTAGCATGTCAAAAGTTGTTCACATCTCGTAGTAATATGCTTTCAGTAGATAGCATGATGATTTATGCACTTTGTGCCTACATATACCCCCCAAAATAGCAAAATGATGGACCCCTTGAAAATGTTTAACAATTGATTATTAGAGAATTATTACCAAAAAATCACCTACAGATAAATTAATACATCAGTGATGCATATAACCTAAAACAAAGTAAAGAAATCAAGGAAAACATACAATATACCATTCCAAATTTTATACGGATCCATAGAATTATTGGGATATATTAACCCCGAAACAACAGAGTGCAAAACAACTGGCTCACTTAAATTATTTAAAAAAGAATGTTGATCTGTATATTTTACTTAGTTTTATAATAATGATTTCTCAGTTTCATTAACATGGTTGCAATGAAGTGCTACTAAGGCTGTAATGACAAGATGGTCTTCTGGTACAGGATTTGTTGCTGGTACAATCTTTAGGAAAGCATTCTTATGAGCTTTATTTTATATCTTATAATAGATATATATGGAACATAGAAAAACAAAAATAATACACAATTATTCTATATAATATGTTTTAATCTATTCTTACATGCGGTTATATAAAAATTTGATTATATTGTTCAGAAAACATATAATCCATGTTTTTGTTTTAAACTTAACTCATGGCATATGTTTTAATACATTAGTAGAAGTTTCCTAAATGTTTGGAGAAGGACAATAATAGTTTCATTTAAAATATTATAATTTACTTAAAAATACAATGTCAAAATTTGCTGAGACTTTTATTTTTATGTTATTCCCCAATGAAAAACATTTGTACAAATGTATTTCTCCTTTTTAACTTTTTAAACTATTATTTTATGTGTTTGCTTTGCCTGCATGGGTGTATGTGCATAGGATGAGCTGCTAGCATCTGCAGAGGTCAGAGGAAGGCATTAAATACCCTTAAACTGTAATTATATATGCTTGGAGTCCACATTAGGGATAACTAGGAAGAAATATGGGTCCCCTAGATGAGAAGTTCTTAACTGCTCAGCCATCTCTCCAACCCCATCTGCATGCATGTGTTTCTGAAATTGTATGTATCATGCATCCATGTGGATGCTATAGAAGACTGTTCAAGACAATTTTCTCCTTCAAATATGTGGCTTCTAGACATATAATTCTGATCCTTGGGCATTGTAGGAAGTACTTTTATCCAGTGAGTCATCTCGGAAGACTCATTTTCTTTCTAACGCATATCTTTTTCTGAATATCTGAGTATATTTTACATCAATAATGTACTATAAGAAAGTGGGTATTTATTTTACATATGCTATATCTTGCTGATGTCTCATAATATATTAAGGAGACCTAAGTGTGAGAAGATTAGAAGTTTTACATTACTATGCATTAACAAATTTTTGAAATATATTCATGGATTCAAAACTTTGTTCAAAATTCATGTTATTTTCTTAAAAACACAGATATAGTAATGGGGAAATGTATGTGCATTTAATAATAATAAAAGAGTAAAATCGTGTTAGTACCATGAGTTAAACAGCTTCATTTGACCCTTAAGTTGATACATTTCTAATGATCCCAGTCATTAAGCTTCTTGAGCATGCTACGACTTACTAAATCACAAATGTCTTCAGGTGTCTATGATGGGATGTCCTTGAGGTAACTTGTAGAGATTTTTGTCATTGCCCATTTTCTTTGCCACAAAAGATGTTAAAAAGCAAAATAAGAAAAGTTTAAGGCTACAAGTAATGCATGATAATTGAGGTTCCACATTTCCCAATCACTGCTCTAAAGTCCCTTGTCACATATATTTGGTAATTTTATAGCCATAAAGAAATGTGTATTCATTTATAAATGGATGTTAGTTAAAAAAAAATGTCCAGAATACCCAATATACAATCAACAGAACTCAAGAAGTTCAACATGCGAAGTGCCCCAGTGGGGATGCCTCAGTCTCACTTGGGAGGAAGAAGAAAGCAATCACAAGTGGGGAGGGAGGAAGGGAGGGACAGAGGGATGGAAGGAGGGAGGGAGGGAGTGACCTGGGAGGGAGGGACCTGGGAGGGAGGGACCTGGGAGGAAAAGTGGATGCCATAACCATTCTAGGCCCAAAAGCTTAGATGAAGTCCCGAGGCAAAAAGTTTCATGAAAACTTAGTCACCTGGAGCTTTGGCATCCAGTAGCACAAATGCTCCAAACTTGTCCTTGCATTAGTTGATGAATGGATCTGTTTGCTTTCTTTTGAAAAAGCATATGTGACCTTTGTGAGATGCTCCAAGGCATGCTAATCATAAAACAGCACATTCCTCCAACCACCCGCTTCCTGGGTTCAGAGAGTGTTCATTCTAAGCATGTCACCCTGACCCTACCTTGACCGCTGCTAGAGCCCACTATACAAATGTGCTATTGTTACAGACTCATAGAAAACTGTCTTGAGAAATAACTTGCAGAGTTATCAAGTATTCCTTGTGACCCTTGTAACTTTGTACTTCCTTATGACTCTTAACTGGTATTTTTGGTATTTTCCAACAACTCCCTCCCCACCCCTTTGAGTTGTGGTTTCTCCCTGTAAATATCCCCTTACCCAGCTACTTGGGCCCCACAGTCCTACAATCCTGCGTGCTGTACATTGTTGGTCCCAGAGCGCTCTTGGAATAAATGTCCTCTTGCAGTTTGCATCAAGACCGATTCTTGTCAGTGATTTGGGGTGTCACCTCTCCTGTGGGTCTTTCCATTTCAGTTTTGTTTTATTATAAGTGCCACCAAGAAATAATTTGTCAAATACCTAAGCTAGTTTGAACTTTGCTTCCTGGCCTTCACCAATGTCCTAGGCAGTTCTGGAGCTGACCTTGGGCTTGGAATTTCATAAGAATGTTACTCACTCAGACAAAATGCCCCAGTGTTGACAGTTAGGAACTAGGCATCATAGTTTGCCAGATAGGAGCTAGTAATCTCAGGGCTACTTCAAAATAGTAAACTTAGAATCCTCATTACAGTCAGGTATGGCGACTACATTACATATTAGAAGAAAGTTGGTGAGTTCTTCTGACAAATAAAGATTACCTACAGACACTTAAAAAAGTAGCTAAGTTACTCTCATATGCAAGAATTTACAATGGCCTAGGAAGAAGGAAGGTTGTAGTTTAAGGCTTGTGCATTATTCATGAAAAGGTCAGCAAGAGCAGAACCCTCCTGGTGCAAGCTTTCACAAGGTTCAGAGGAATAGCATAAATTGTGACTAGGGTGTGACATCCTCACCTGGATCCCTAATGGCTGACTTTAGAAAGGGCCACCTTTTATCTCAGTTGTAACCACTGCCTGGTTCCTGCTAATCTTTATGTATGCATTCCTCCGTTTTGTGTCAGATAACTTCAATGTACCTTGGCTCGGGTGTCAGCTAACTTCTTTGTATTCTTCTGTAATGTAAGTCTGATATTCACTTTAAGAAATTACATTCAGAGACAGCAAGCACTCTCTCTGTGTCAGTGTCTTTTTGTCACTTTTCACTGACTAATTGCTCACCTGAATACCAGGATCCTGGTTTCCCCATGGGTTGAGGGACCAGACCAACTGATTCCAGTCTGTGGCAAGTGAACTTTGGGGGATTGGAATAAGGGGGAGAGGGAAACCTGATATTGGGTGAGGGAAAAGGACTGAAGCCCTGAGGGCCAGCAGAAAGAATGGAATCTGATAACCTCATAAGATAGGAGTTTGGGGAAACCCCCTAGAATGCATCAGAGACCTGGGAGGTGAGAGACTCAAAGAGAGGGACTTTAGGACTCAAAGAGAGAGACTTTAGATAAAATGCCCAACATTAAGGAGAGAGAACTATAGAGTCCACCTCCAACAGGAAGACAGGGCATCAGTGAGAGAGAGGGGGACTATCCCACAGACATAACTCTGACCCATAATTGTTTTTGTCTGAAAGAATTTCATGAATTGAAATGGAGAGAAGCTTGAGGAAAAGGTCTAGCAGCAGGCCCAAAGTAGGATCCAGCTCAAAGGGAGGTCCCCAGGCCTGACAGTATTACTGAGGCTCTGGATGCTCACAAAAAGGATCTAGTATAAAAAAAAAAAAAAAAAAAAAAAAAAAAAAAAAAAAAAAAAAAAAAAAAAAAAAAAAAAAAAAAAAAAAAAAAAAAGCCGGGCGTGTTGGCGCACACCTTTAATCCCAGCACTCGGGAGGCAGAGGCAGGCGGATTTCCGAGTTCGAGGCCAGCCTGGTCTACAAAGTGAGTGCCAGGACAGCCAGGGCTACACAGAGAAACCCTGTCTCGAAAAACCAAAAAAAAAAAAAAAAAAAGGATCTAGTATGACCACACTCTGCAAGAGCCAAAAAGTAGCAGAAAGAGTCAAATGCAGATATTTGTACCCAACCAAGAAACAGAAGTAGCTGACCCCTATTTTGGATTAGGAAAGGCTGAAAGAAGCTGAGGAGAGGGGGATCCTGTATGAGGACCAGAAGTCTCAATCTGAACCCCTGAGATCTCTCAAACATTGAACCATCAAACAGGCAGCATACACCAGCTGATAGGAGGTCCCCTAACAGACATATAGTAGAGGTCTTCTGGGTCTGTGTTCATTCAGAGATGATGTACCCAATCCTCAAGAGACTGAAGGCCCCAGGGAGTCTAGAGCTCAAGTGGGGTGGAGGGTGGGAACATCCACATGAAGACAGGAGGGTGGGGAGGAGATATTGGATGTGGAACTGTTGGAGGGTTGACTGTGTGAAGGGGATAAAATATGAAGTATAAATAAATAAATAATTTTTAAAGAGTTTTATAAAGTACCTGGAGAACTTACTTTTAGAACTTACCAGACAGCTCTGCATCTATGCCTGGGTTCTTACTAGGAAAATCTGACTGTATCTGAACAACTTGTAGGAATATTTTCATGAAAATTGTCATTGCTCTGTGCCTAGCCTCATCCTGTAATATGTCACATGAATGCTGTGGAAGTGAGATTTTTCCAACCACAGTATATTTGGCTTCTTTTCAATACTTTAAAGAAGTATTTTCTTTTAAAATCTACTTTACCAGCTATGGTTAGTTGTTATTATAATAATTGACTTGTTGTCATTATTTTTAAATACTTAGTGACATAGATAGCTTTGTTTTTCCTTTGGCACATCGTCTTTTAAGATTGATCTGTTTGGAACAATGTCTGTTTATTGTCTGAATTCTTTCTGATCATGATTACCATTGGGTTAAAATAAGCAATGTTAGTCACATTATTCAATGCTATATATGTTAGGTTACTTTCTGACTGTAAAAACACATTCACTTTGTTGTTAAATTTTGCTGGTAACTTGAATGAGACAAGAATGTAGATGCCCCAAAAGATTTAGTATTTTCATTCACTTTATGTGGTGAAATATTCTACTGTTTTCAAGAAATGTGACAACTGGTAGACTATGAAATGTCCTGATTTTTTCCAAAGTGAGCAGTATGAAGATAATTCTATTCATTAAATATGTTATTAACCATTGTGTACTGATATGAAAATTCTTCCTTAATTTAGAACATGATAAACACAGGTAAAAGCCTGAGAACCACTGAGGAAAACTCTAGTTGCTCAGAGACTTACACAAAGAGCTGTGATTTAAGATACATGAAAATGTTGGTCTTTAGTTCCTTCTCATTTAGTAACTGATTATATTTCTTCATCAAAATGAGAAAAAAAAATCTTTCTCTTCCTGAATTTATTTATTTTCCCAGTTCCTCAGTAAGAAGTTAGGGTCTGACTTTCTTTCTTCCATCTTTTCTTTCTTTCTTCCTTTCTTCCTTCTTTCTTTCCCTTTCTTTTTAGAAAATTTCCCTTTCAAAGTCAAACAATTCTTAGTTTTCATCATGGCTAGGACTTCATTAGGAAACTTATACACCATTCTTTCTTGAAATAAACTTCCTTTTAGACAGAGAATGTGACTGCCTCCTCTGAGCAACTGTGACTATCTGTAGGATCTGCAAGGAACCTCTGGCCAGGGGAAACAGTTGTTCAGGTAGCATTTGCTAGGATTAGCCATCGTACAGACTTGTTTCAGCTTTGAAGTGAGACAACCAAGCAAAATCTTGCCTACTATGGCAGTCATGACACCAAGCTTATCTGTTTCCACTGCATATATGCCAGTTTTATTATCTAGTTCTGAGTAGTTGGCTTACAAATAATAAAACCACTGCCAGAAATCAGCACTGCCCCAAACCATCCTGAGTGAACAATGAATGCCCAGGGGTCAGTGTCAAACTGTGTTCACTGACAACTCACATTATTAAAGAAAATGGTATTTTTTGTTATTGTTCGATTCTGTCAAGTCAAAATGTTCCCAATATGTCAAGCAATTGCTTATTTCCGCTATCTGTCAGATTTTCACTGCCACTAAATTAAGGTCAAAGTGGACCATGATCATGACAGGCAGCTTTAGGCTTGAATCTTATTCCTTCCTCGTTCTGTTTTAACACTTAAGTATTGTACACAGTAGGAATGTTCCTTCTAAACATGTGAAAAGGTGCAGTCTGACATTTGACAGAGATTAAGTACTTTAAAAACATTCTGTCTGCCATTATTGTCACTCTGAGTGCTGTTGCAAATTCAAGCCAATGTTTGCAAATATCTAATTCCTGAGCATCTTGTGGGAGGCAGAGGCTTGCAAAGTGTGTTTGTTGTAAGCACACATCTGCTGGTTACACATGACTAGTTTATCCTATCTTGGGGCTGATTATGTAAAATTTCTGGCACCATATGTCATCATCTTGCAATATTTATATGGTATATTCTTTAAAATTGTAAAATATTATCCTTTCCTGAATGCTGAAATAGCTTTAGATGTGGAATCAAGAACCATTCGGTTTTAAATCATATATGAGTTATGGTAAAACAAACAAACAAAAACAGTACCTGGGGTGAGACACAGATGCACCTTTTCGGCATCATGTAATGATAACAAAATGATGGTTGCATCTGTGGTGGTTATCAAACAACTGTCCTATTATACAATGTAATTTCAAAAGGGAAATATTTCATTCATTAAAGAAAAAATTGTCTACAAGATATTTGATGAATATTTAGAATAATTTAATAATCTAATTTTATTTTCAAGTGTAGAACATTTACAGCAAACTGAAGTATCTCTTACCAAATAATAACTACTATATGTACATATATGTGAATGTTTTGTTTATTTAATCACTTGAAATCATATCATGCTTTATTTCCATGCCATAGGTTGGTGTTCTGAAAAGATACAACTATAGTTTATCTTATTACATAACCTAATTGGCTTTTCTTTTCAATTAATGAATTGGGAAACATCTCATCTGAAAACAACTGTTGCCCTGAGCAAGACAGAGAACCTAGTTTATAGCTCCAGACAGATGGAGTAGGAATAGGGAAACAAGATGAAACTCATTGTAAACTATCAAAGGAAAGGTTATTTTGTTCCATGCATGGAAGGGGTTTTATACTACAGTCCTGATTGGGGATTTGACTATTTCCATTTCTCAGAAGGTCAGATCAGGCATTTTGTGTAGTGACTTGAATATGAGGAATACTTTGTTAACTTGGGTGTGGGACATGTGTAGATGCTTGGTGAACACTAACAGTCTTCCTTTAACAAGCCTATCTTTTAACAAGCCTTATGTTTCTACATTTCCAGTTTTGAAGAGGCCAGTAATTTGATAGATCAACTTCAGTGTTGGTCACATAAGTTTGTTTTGTTTGTATTTAAGACTAAAATACATTCACTAAAGCCTAAATCATTGTTTTCAATTAATCTATAAGATCTCTTATGCACAGTAGCTCCACTGCCCAGATTTCCTACAGGCTGCTCTGTGTATAGCGACCCACAGCAGCCAGCAGGTCCTCCAGCGAGGTATTTCACTTTGATCAAATACCAGGGGTATCTCTGGATTGCCAAAGACTATGTAAGCAAAGACCTATCAAACAGAATATTCTGTTTGGCAGTATTTTTTGAAGTAACTACACTCAGAGCTGAGAGAGTTCAATTTTCTGTTTCTCAAAGAAACAGATTTCTTTTTTTACTTTTTCTTTTATTATTCTCCAAAGTCTTTCATACTTCCTCCGACTTTCTAGGGATTCAGAAAAATAAGATGATTGGAGAGTTTCAAATGTGATAATGTAGTTAGTGCTGATTAATTGGAAGGAATAACTTTCACTTTACTCAACTGAAATTCTCATATGATGTTTCCTTCTATTTAACTGAAAATAACTAAAAATGTCACAATGTTCCTCTATATTATAAGATTTAGAAGTAGAATATTTGACACTTTTGAGTCATTAGAGTATCTCTCATGATTCTCTGTCTACAAATTTTCATTTAAAAATCTATGAATTAAAAAAATTTTTAAAGATTTATTTATCATTATATGTAAGTACACTGTTGCTGTCTTCAGACACACCAGAAGAGGGCATCAGATCCAATTACCGATGGTTGTGAGCCACAAAGTGATTGCCAGCATTTGAACTCAGGACCTTCAGAAGAGCAGTCGGTGCTTTTACCTGCTGAGCCATCTCTCCAGCACCGAATTTAAAAATTCTTAATTAAAAGAGAAAACTAAATTAATAAAATTACTTGATTATAAAAAGTAATTAGAAAAATTAGCTTTATATTAATAGTTATGATAATAATATCTTTGACACATTTTGAGCTTATTTTGTGCATGGTGGGAGATATGAGGCTTAATTCATTCTTCTGCTTGTAGATAATCAGTTTGCCATGATTTGATAAAAAAAATCATTTTTCCTCAGTCTGTCTTGATGCTTATGTCACGTTGTGGTATATTACTAGGTGTTGCAAACAAAATAAAGGGGGGTGGTCTGGGTGCTTTGGGGAAAGTAGGGAAGGAAAAAGATGCCCACACCCTGCCAGAGTTTCCCTATTCTCTGGTCAGTCAGGCGTGGGAGGGCTGATACCTAACCTATCCACTCATCCCTGGGTGGGCATTCCTCTATCCCACTCTTCAGGGGGTGGCCAAGAGGCAGCCCTACCTGTGGACCACCCCACCCCGAGCTACTTTGATAAAGCCAACAGGGTTGTGGAAGAGAGAGAATAGGGGAAGAAGTTCCCAACACTGACCAGAGTGCACAGTGGAACTTGAAGGAGCAGAGCAGTGACTCTATGGTTTAAGAGCTTTAATATAGAAATGCAGGTGAAAGAGAGAAGGTAGAAGAGAGAGAGAGAGAGAGAGAGAGAGAGAGAGAGAGAGAGGAAGAGGAAGAGGAAAGTCTAGAGAGAAAGAAAGAGAAAGAAGAGAGGAGAGGAAAGAAGAAGACAAAGAGAAAGGAAAGAGGAGAGAGAAGTGAGAGGGGAGAGGACAAAGGAATAAGAGTAAGAGAAAGAGAGCGAGGTGTGGGCTAAGCACCCCTTTTTATGGTCTTCACTGTTGCTAGGTAACTGGGGAGGAGTTTAGCCTGAAGGTCAGAAGCTTGGTCCATGGCTTATGTGACCGTTCCCTTGTGGGGGCTGTGGGAGGTGGTACCTTAGGCAGGGGTTGGAGTTCCAGGAGTATGAGGGAACGCCTACCGTGTCATGTAGGTGAATTATGGCCATTAGGGTTCAGACCTCAGCTCAACTGGATACCAGCCTGCAATTCCCCACAACTAGGTACTTTATTGGGAGGTGTTATAAAGACAATGTTTTTCTTAATTTATTTTTTTTCAATAAAATTTCAAGTTATATAAATGATACTTTTGCAAGTTGATTTTGTATAATACAATTTTACTGTGTTTATTAAAGCCAAGAGTTTTCTGGTAAATTCTGTAGAGTCTTAAAAAAAAAAAAGAAGTATCTTGTCTGTACCTTTTTAAACTTTACTACCACTAGATGGTCTTTCACTGTGTTGGTAATCTTGGTCAACTTTGAATATTTTCCCATTGATCTATGCTTATCTGATACTGTTTGGTTTTGATTTGTGAACTTGAAAGTATGGGAAGGTCAACATCATTTATCTTTCCAAGCTAGCTTGGAATAATTTTCTGGATCAATTGTTTATTACAATGAAAGACATTATAAGTTCCTCACCAAGCTCCGCCTCGGCCCTGACCCAGCGGTGGTCGCCGCCGCCTTGACCCTGACCCAGGGGCAGTCGCCACCGCCAGAGCTCAGACCGGCAAAGCCGCCTGAGCTCCGGGAAGGCCGTCAGGCTCTGGGAAGGCCTGCAGCTCCGGGAGCCTGTGGCTCCGCCCCATTACAATATGGCGCAGGATCGGCAGGCTGCCAGGGAGGAGAGCCTAGTGCGCATGCGCAGCTCTCTCCTTAGGCCCTCCTCAAGCAGTACCCCTCCCGAAGGGAAAATATGCTAATAAGGCACTGCTTGTGGCACCAATGAACGGGCAATATGCTAATGGGTGTGGCATGTGGCACCAATGAACGGGCCACATGCTAATGAGGTGTATCTTGGTACACCAATCTGCATCCACTATGACACCCCCTCCCCCTCCCCCTCCCTGGGAGACTATAAAAGCAGCAGCTCTGCTGCTGTCCTGGGTCCTGGGAATCTACTATCAAGGTGCTCCAGAATAAAGCTGACTGAGAAGATCCCGGTGGTGGCGTGACTTTCTTGCTGGTTGACGGAGGTGTACCTCAACTTATTAAGACTTAAACATAATTATAACTATATTTAAATTATATTGGTGAAAAAAAGGTACTGGGAATAGTATAGTCTAGAAACAGTTACTTCCTATGTTCATTCTTAACAGCAACAACTGTACAGGAGAATATTTTTCAATCACTTACCATAGATAACCCGCCCCCCTCCTCAAGTAGAGAAAGACTGAAAATCCTCTTATCTCTTATATGATGGTCTATAGGCATATTATTTAAATGTTGAATTTCTATGCAGTAGAACTCTTTAGGAAGGTTTGGGAAATGTGGTCTTGTTGAAGTAGGTGTAACATTGTTGGATGAGTATGTAACCAGGGATTGGTTTGATGTTTCAAAGGCTCATACTAAGCCCAATCTCTCTGTGTGTCTTTCTCTCTCTCTGTCTGTCTCTGTCTCTGTCTCTCTCTGTCTCTGTCTCTCTTTCTCAAACACACACACACTCCTCCCTGGAGATGGAAAGAAGATGGAAAGCTCTCTGATATAGCTCTAATTACATTCCTGTCTCTTTATGGCCTGATATCATGGACTAACCTCTAAAACTTCTTTACTCATGGTGTACATTTACAGCCATAGTAACTAAAGAGTGAGTGATTCAAAGCCCCAAGTAAATCAATACAACACAACCCTAGCACCTAAGCCTCAGTTATCACTGTAGAAGATGGGGTACAAATGGTGTAAGAGCAAGAGGAGTAAAAGTCTGCTGTGGTTTCTTTTCCCCCACAGATTAACAGGAAAGCTACAACCATGAAGTCTCATCAACTTGACCACCTCAAGAAAACTTAAATAAAAGAACAATAACAATCGATGTGCTGATACAGCAATTGGATATCTAATGGGGCCCCAAAGCTAAACAAAGAAGGCAACTAGGAAATGATGTCAACTGAGCTAGAGAAATGGCTTAGCATATGAGAGCATGGCCTGTTTTTTACAACAACATGGCAGCTCACAATTGTCTGTAACTTTAGTTCCAGAGTATTTCACATCCTCACACAGATATGTAAAATAGCAATGCTATAGAATAAAAAAAAAAAATCTGGTGGCAGAAATAGTTTTTTCCAGGTAAAATCCTGTAATCACTTACTCAATGCCAGTAGTCAACCTTCAAATCATATGCATATAATTAATATTATGTATGCTGTATAGGTTGTATTAATGAATTTAGTATTTGATATATAACAATGATTAAAAGAGGTCATAGATTCTATAGAGTACAAGAAAGATTACAGAGAAAGGATTAAGGGAGAAAAAGGTGAGAAATAGTATAATTACATCTCCTTTTCATTTTTCATTAGATATTTTCTTTATTTACATTTCAAAGGTTATACCCATTTATGATGTCCCCTCCAAAACTCCCTATCCCATCCCTTACCCACCCTGCTCACCAACCCACCCACTCCTGCTTCCTTATCCTGGCTTTCTCCTTCAGAGGACATAGGGCTTCTCCTCCCATTGATGTCCAACAAGACAATCCTCTGATAAATATGCGGCTGGAGTCATGTGTCCCTCCATGTGTACTCTTTGGATGGTGTTTTAGTTCCTGAAAGCTCTGGGATACTGGTTGGTTCATATTGTTATTACACCTATGGGGCTGCAAAACCTTTCAGTTCCTTGGGTCCTTTCTCTAGCTCCTCCATTGGGGATCCTATGCCTGATCAGTCGAATTGTTGGCTGAGAGCATCCACCTCTGTGTATTGTCAGGCACTGGCAAAGCCTATAAGTAGACAGCTATATCAAGTTCCTGTCAGCAAGCACTTGTTAGCATCCACAATACTGCCTGGGTTTGGTAACTGTACATGGGAAGTATCCCCAGATGAGACAGTCTGTGTATGGCCTTTCCTTCATTATCTGTACCACACTTTGTCTTTGTATATCCTCTCATGGGTATTTTGTTCCCCCTTCTAAGAAGGACCAAAGTATCCACACTTTTGTGTTCCTTCTTCTTGAGCTTCATGTGGTCTATGTATTGTATTTTGGGTATTCTGA
The DNA here is from genome assembly GCA_902729485.2 of Mus minutoides. Lineage (NCBI taxonomy): Eukaryota > Metazoa > Chordata > Mammalia > Rodentia > Muridae > Mus > Mus minutoides. The sequence goes on along the minus strand of LR751916.1, from coordinate 74,489 downwards.
GCTTCTGGGCTAAAATCCACTTATCAGTGAGTACATACCAGGTGTATTCTTTTGTGATTGGGTTACCTCACTTTTAGTTCCATCCATTTGCCTAAGTATTTCATGAATTCATTGCTTTTAATAGCTGCGTATTACTCCACTGTGTAAATGTACCACATTTTCTGTGTCAATTACTCTATTGAATGACATTTGGGTTCTTTTCAGCCTCTGGCTATTCTAAATAAGGCTACTATGAACATAGTGGACCATGTGTCTTTATAACATGTTGGAGCATCTTCTGGGTATATGCCAAGGAGTGGTATAGCTTGGTCCTCAGGTAGGACTATGTCCAATTTTCTGAGGAACCACCAGACTGATTTCCAGAGTAATTGTAACAGCTTGCAATCCCACCAGCAATGGAGAAGTATTCCTCTTTCTCCACATCCTCACCAGCATCTGCAGTCAGAGTATTTCTCTTTCTCCACATCCTTGCCAGCATCTGCTGTCACCTAGTTTTTGATCTTAGTCATTCTGACTAGTGTAAGGTAGAATCTCAGGGTTGTTTTGATTTGCATTTCCCTGATAACTAAGGATGCTGAACATTTCTTTAGGTGCTTTTCACCCATTTGTGAGTTCTTTGTTTAGTTCTCTACCTCATTTTTAATAGGATTATTTGATTCTCTGGAGTCAAACTTCTTGAGTTCTTTGTATATATTAGATATTAGCCCTCTATTGGATGTAGGGTTTGTAAAGATCTTTTCCCAATCTGTTGGTTGTCGTTTTGTCTTATTGATGGTGTCCTGTGGGGCAATGAGCTAGTCTCCAGTTGAGTTGAGGTCTGAACCCCGTTGAAACCGAGAGGTGATAATTTATAGTTCTATAGCATGTTTATAGGGTAAACATGCTACAAAGCACAGAAACAAAGAAACTAAGTAACAAGGAGGGACCAAGGGCAGACACTTAAATTTCACTGAGAATGGAAAATAAATTAGGTATTAGGGTGGATGGGGCAAGACTTTGTGAGAAAGAAGAGGCTGAGAAAGGAGGAATGAATTACAGTGATGGGGGAGAGAATACTTGGAGAGACAATTGGATTATGGGGAAGTAGCTCTGAGAGGAGCTAGAACCCTAGGACTAAGGTAACTCCCAGGAATCTGAGGGTTCCCCTACCTAAGACTCCTAGCATTTTGGGATATGGAGCCTGAACCGGCCATCTTCTGTAACCAGGCAAGACTTCCAATGGAGGGATTGCAACACCAACTCAGCCACAAATCTTTAGCCTCACAATTTGTCCTGACTACAAGATGTACAGGAGTAAAAGATGGAGCATAATTGAGAGAAATGCCAACAAATGACTGTATCAGCTTGAGAGCCATGCCATAAGAGTGTGCCAACCCCAGACACTGTTACTGATATACTTCAATACTTGCAGAAAGGAGCCTAGCAAAACCGTCATCAGAGAAGCTTCCACAGCAGCTGATGGAAACTGATGCAAAGATCCAGAACCAAACATTAAGTGGAGCTTGGAGAATACTGTGGACAAGGGGGAAAAAGATTGAAAGAGCCAAAAAGGTAAAGGATACCACAAAAACAAACAAGCAAACAAACAAACACCCACAAAATCAATTAACCTGAACCCACAGGGGCTCATAGAGAATGAATGGCCATCTAGAGAGCATACATGGGTTGGTCCTGTCCTCTTTACATATATATATAACACTTGTGCAGGTGGATCTTCCAGTAGGACTCCTGAAACAGGAGCAGGGGTTGTCCCTGACTATATTGCCTGCATTTGGATCTCTTTTAAATAACTGGGTTGTCTTTTCTAGCCTGGACAGTAGATGTGTTCACCAGTACCATAAGATGCAAACTGGTGGGAGAGGCACCAGAATATTTGAAGGGTTTTGTTCTTGCCCTTTTCCTTGTGCCAGACCTTAGGGTTGGAGATGCTGCTGCTCAATTAGATGAATTAAATTCAAAGGATTTAATTGGGCCCCAAGGTAACAAAGGAAGCATTGAATCTCCAGAGACAAGGTGATTGTAATTATTATAAGGGACAGCGTAAACTAAACAATGTTTATGATGACATACCCCACTTATGGTACCAATTTCATTTAGTCAGGGCTTCTATTCCTGCACAAACATGACCAAGAAACAAGTTGGGGAGGAAAGGGTTTATTCAGCTTACATTTTCATGTTGCTGTTCATCACCAAAGGAGATCAGGACTGGAACTCAAGTAAGCCAGTAAGTAGCATCCCTCCATGGCCTCTGCACCACCTCCTGCTTCTGGACCTGCTTGAGTTCGAGTCCTATCCTCCTTTGGTGTTAAACAGCAACATGGAAGTGTAAACTGAATAAACTCTTTCCTTCCCAACTTGCTTCTTGGTCATGATGTTTGTGCAGGAATAGAAACCCTGACTAAGACAATGTGCCTAGTCTTATTGCAACTTGATATGCTAAGTCTGGTTGATATTGATGATAGTCCTTTTATTTTTTCCCCCCTGAGGAGAAGGGGAGGAGGTGTTGACGAGGGGGAGGGGAGAGGCGAAGGCTGGGACAGGAAGGAGAGTAGGGAGAGGAAGCTGTGAATGAATAAAGTAAATAAATAAGTTAATTAATAATAAAAAATAGAATCCTATTGAGTCATGTTTATAAGATTGTCTAGCAACATTTTCAAAAATACCACTTGGATAGTATGAATAATTATTCCACAATACTGTAAGTTGGATGACAGATTATCTGATACCTACTTTTTAATCATAGCACACAGTTATTTTTTGGGTGTAAACACTGGAATTAACTTTTGTTCCATGAAAGATTGCACTAGTATGTAGAACCCATACTATTGAAGTGGTATAAATACAAGGTTCTCCTATTCACAGCATCCTCATATGTCCATTTGGGAGACATTGAATGCAGTGTACCTGATATTTGTCTCTCTATTGTTTGAGACATTTAGTCTATGAGTGTAGACTCTAAGATCTTCCACTGGTCAAAAGAATCCATACCTCTGTCATGTAAGACATGAGGAAAACTTAATCTTCCCTATAAATATGGAGGAGGATTTTGTTTTCATTGTTATTTCATTTGCTGTTGGTCTAGTTGGTTCATTCATTCATTGCTTCTTGGTTTGGCCTACACAGTGAAAACTGGTCACGCTAATACAGCTCATGAGGGGCAGACTTCTGGCAACTCTTATATTTACATGCATCCTTTTTCTGTAATAAGGCTAACATAACAATATATTCTGGTTAGTCTGTGCCCCATCCAAGGTAAAAGGTACAACTTGGGCAAAAAAATATTCTGCCATGCAAATGTATAGTAATTTATACCCACACTATTCAAACATCTATTTTTTTATAACCATTGCTTTTCATATACATCTGATTTTGAAAATTATTTTATATTAAATACAGTTTAAGTACCTTAAATTTATTATGAATTACTTGCTTGAGGCTTAACTTTGATAAAATATACAGAAGACTATATAATGGGAGATTTAAATTGCATTTTCCTTCCAAGCTTACTTATGCAAACATTATTTTTGTATTTAGCATGACTGCAAACATAGTTATGAGTACAATAAATAATTTGATAATTTATAAAATGATTAGTGATTAAATTGGATGTCTCAATTATCTTTAATAGTTTGCAATAGTTAGTAACTCTAATGAGATTAGGACTTTATATTTTCCCCATTAAGATTTTAAACCTTCAAAATCATAATTTTGAATTGAAGCTCTTGAATAGTAAAATAAATTTTAAGCCATAGATGCAGTTCATAGAGAACTAGAAACATTTTTCTAATATTTTAAGTATAATTTATAAAAAATCATACTTCTTTAAATGACAAAATTTCTCTAAATAGCTAAATTTTCACAAAGTATGCAAAGATATGTAATTACACACACATTATTAAGTCAGATTTTATTAGCATGACTAATCCATAACTTAAGAATCTATACGTGGAATGCTGTAGCAACTTATATTACGTGAATCTTTGGTTTGGAGTGTTGCTTACATTTTCAACCACCCCCAAAATGGTCTGTCAGAACCTGGAGAAGGAAAGTTTACATTTTAGCAAGAACATTTTAATAATCTATGGCATCATTAGAAGGGACATTTGTTTAAAACAAAAACCAAGGATGAAGAAGAGGGACTTAAAGAGGTAGATATTTGTAATGACATTTAGTCAGTTTAACATTTATATATAAATCTTTATTCATAAAATAAACTTAAATTACATAATAAATAACAGTAACAATGAAACCTGTCATTTGTTGCCTCTGTCCTCGGCTTATCTAATGGTATAAACAATAATAAACTCTATTGAACACAGTTTACCTCTTGCTTGCTGTTCTCTACTTGATCTTAGCCAAAAGGCTGAGAAGCGATTTGCTTGCTGTTCTCAAGTGCACAATGGTTTGTTTGTTTGTTTTAATCTATGATATATGTTGTTATCTTTCTTTCTGTTACAGAGTCAAGGGACCAGCTTGGCCAGGTCATAAACTGTGGAATAAACATGCTTGGGTCTGAAACAGACAGGCTATGTCACATTTCCAGAGACACCTTTTCAGTGAAGTAAGAGCACATAATAATTTCCCAATATTATCCATGCTCAAAAGACATCTGAATGGACACAACAAGTGATCTGCAACTCCACAACAAGTTTGTGTGTGTCTATAGATGGGAAAGACATCCTGAAAGGTTTAAGAAGTAACTCAAAATTTAAAACAAAGGCAAGAATATCCAGGCTTGATGGGGCAGAAATAAAGGAAGACAAAAGGCATAATTTAAAGAAGTCCCTAAAACAAAAACACACTGTCCTATCTCAGTTAAGGAAAATGGCATGGAAATCCATAGATACAGTGGACCTTAATACCCAGCATATCTTTTACTATCAGTTTTCTTCTGACCTGTATTGTTTCCATGATGGGTATCTTGTAAGTGCGACTGGAATGGCAGTGATGAGAAAGGTTAAGAAGAGTACATAAAGAGTCAGGCAGTGGTGGTGCATGCCTTTCATCGCAGCACTTGGGAGGCAGAGGCAGGCAGATTTCTGAGTTCGAGGCCAGCCTGGTCTACAAAGTGAGTTCCAGGGCAGCCAGGGCTACACAGAGAAACCCTGTCTCAGGAAAAAAAAAAAAAAGTGAGTCTCAAACTGTTTTTTTATTCAGCTGAGCATGTTGTCTAAGAATGTGAAAATTTAATATTTTGAACTGGAGATAGCTATGGACATCATGGGGCAGTAGTTTGGCAATATTTAAATGGATTGTTGAATGAGTTTTGCATGCTATATAATTTGTCTAAATTTTTAATAAAAGGCAGGACTTGTGGAGAGACTCACCTTGCTGCTTGAGGCATCCTCCAACTTTAGGCAAAAGGAAATGGACATGTTAGGGAGAGCTATCTTCATGGTCATTAAGACTCTGTAGAGTAACAAAGTCAGTTAGACATAGGAGGCTCCTGGATCCTCCCACTGTGATCCCGAGAAGTGAGAAGCTGCAGAGCTTCAGGGTCTGATCACTTTGTCTCTAAGTCAAAGTAGATGGAGAGTTATCTTCTCCTACAGAACTGGGTGTGTGAATGGCCGTAGTTAAACTGTGAGAGGATCCCAGCCTGGAAACCAGTGTCTGAAAGGAAGAGGTCAGAGGAAGATGGACGGGAATGATTCAATAGGAGAGCAGAAAATTGGGGTTAAGCTGGATTTATATATAACACTAAAAAAGTCCAAAGGACTGAGATTCCATCCATGGAATATGCGACAAAACAACAAAAAGACCAAAGGTTTCATGACACACTGGTGGATATTCTGCCTATAAATGAGCTTAAAGGGTGTTTGTATTCACAAAGGAATGATTCTTTGCCCAACTGCCAAGGGTGGGTAGAGGGGTGGCTTTTAACCTAGAGGAGAACCTCAGCGAAACTCTGGTTTTGGGTATCAGATGAAAGCAAATGTGGCAGAGAAGCAAATAGACTTTATCTCAAGAGACTGAGGCCACATTATTCGAACAGAATTGTTCCAGTCATTCCTTGGGATGAAGATGGAAGAACACATTTAGAGAGGACATGTATATATGCATAGATGACTACCAGGAAGGTTCAGGTTTTATTTTTGTTTTTTGGTTTTTTTTTTTTTTGGTTTTTTGGAAGGAGGGGGTAGTATTTTCATTCATAGTTTTTGTTTTAGTTTGTGTGCTTGTTTATTTGTATGTGTGTGTGTGTGTGTGTGTGTGTGTGTGTGTGTGTGCATGTGTGTGTTTTGACTGGGAGCAAATTGGATGGGTTTTGATTCCTGAATATATGGTTTCTACAGACCGAGCAAACCAGTCATACTGGGGCTAATCTATTCTTTGTGGCTAGTGGGTGCAATTTCTTATGACTTGAGGCTATTACCAGTAAGAGCACACATTCAAAAACTTTCCTGGTAGGAAAAAAAAAAAGCCATAAAGTAACTTCTTGAATTAGACCTAATGCAAAGTCTACTATTACAGGACAAAAAAGTAAAGTGATAAATAACATTTTAAGTTTTGAAGTACATTGTCACTAGACAAGTTAAGAGTTCAATTAGGTATTTTAATTTCAGTAAAATTGATAGAACACATAAATAGAGATGGTATAAATAATTGGTAATCATGTTGCATATTAATATCAAAGTAAAATAAAATTTAAATATAAAAGAGTTGAGAAGTAGAAAAATTCTTAAATTAAAATGAAGGTCTTGTATGCTCCTTGGTGCCTTTACTGTGAACCAGGTCCTATTTCCCAACTTTATTTTCCACAGCCTTAGAACTTCTATAGAATGTGAAAACTGGGATTTGTCTTCGTCACATACCGATTAGATCTCCTGTGACAATGATGGTGCTCAGGGGCCCCTTGTTCTTTGTTCCTACTTGCTTTGATACCCTAATGAAACTATAATTTACCACATTTCCTCACCAGAATAAACACTTAATAAACATTTTATTCTTAATTATTATTTTCTTTAAACTTCTACTTGATGCTCTCGTCAAAGGTTTACCTTAACTGTCTCAGGCAAGGTACTCAGAAAATACACACTGAGGTAAATTTTGTTTATAGAATGACAAGTGGAAGGGAATTAGAAAAGTCACTGTAGATAATTTTGGCCTCAAGAAATACAATGTGCTGGTGTCTAATTTCTTGATTTTTAAAATATATTTTGACTATTAGTCTTCTGTCTGATACAGATTTGATAAATATCGTTTTTATCGTTTCTCATTTTGTAGGCTGCTGTTTTGTCTGATGGATGGAGCCCTTTGTCTTAGAGAAGCTTTTCAGTGTCATGAGGTCCTATATATTGTTGATCATAGTGTCTGAGCTATTGGTGTGTTGTTCAGGAAGTTGTGTCCTGTGCCAATATGTTCAAGGCATTTCCTCACTTTATATCCTTTTAGGATGCAATGTACCCAGATTTATGTTGAAGGTTTTGACCCACTTGGACTTAAGTTTTTTGCAGGGTGATAAATATGGATCTATTTGTATTATTCTACATGCAAACATCCAGTTATATAAACACCATTATAGAAGATGCTTTCTTTTTCTTGGCTTCTTTGTCAAATATCAATTGTCCATAGGTGTGTGGGTTTATTTCTGGGTCATTGATTAATTCCACTCATCAACCTCTCCATTTCCAAGACAGCATCATGTCATTTTTATTGCTACTGCTTTTTAGTAAAACTTGAAATCAGTGATGGTGATATTCCCAGAAGTTCTTTTATGCACAAGACCATTTTAATTATCCTGGGTTTTTTGTTTTTTCGGATGAAGTTAAGAGTTGTTCCTTTTTTATGCTATTTTTTTATTTTTTCCCAATTTTTATTAGATATTTTCTTCATTTACATTTCAAATGCTAGCCAGAAAGCCCCTATACCCTCCCCCATCCCCTGCCCTGCTCTCCTACCCACCCACTCCCACATCTTGGCCCTGGCGTTCCCCTGTACTGGGGCATATAAAGTTTGCAAGACCAAGGGGCCTCTCTTTCCAATGATGCCCAACTAGGCCATCTTCTGCTACATACGCAGCTAGAGACACGAGCTCTGGGGGTACTAGTTAGTTCATATTGTTCTTTCAAGGAATGTAAATAATTTTGTTGGGATTTTGATGGAATTGCATTAAGTCTCTAGATTGCCATTTTTACTATATTAACCTTTCCAACCCATGAGCATGGGATATCTTACCATCTTCTGATATGTTTTTCAGTTTCTTTCTTCAGATACTTGAAGTTCTTATCATACAGGCCTTTTACTTGCTTGGTGAGAATCACACCAAGATATTTCATACTACTTGAGACTATTGTGAAAGCTGTTGTTTCCCTAATTTTTTCTCAGCTCTTCTATCATTTGTACAAAGGAGAGTTACCTTTTTTTTTTTTTTTTTTTTTTTTTTTTTTTTTTTTTTTTTTTTTTTTTTTTTTTTT